>MU227677.1:450092-461899 GCA_018584345.1 Thuja plicata
ACAAAACACATAGAGATCAAGTACCATTTTCTGAGAGAAAAAGTTGCAGACAAGGAAGTGACATTGGACTATGTAAGCACAAAAGATTAGTTAGCAGACATTTTCACGAAGCCTTTAGCAAAGGATAATTTTGAGTATCTAAGGGAGAAGTTGGGATTGATTCCCTCTCCTAAGTCTGATTAGAGAAAGTAGCAAGTACATCAGTCTTGTGTGATTGATGAATGGTTGACTACTCTACTTCTGGAGTAGTACCTGTGCATAATGGTTTATGGCACCCTTTTCCATTGATGTCAATGGGAGAATATGTACTAAAAACAAAGAACAAAAACAAAGAGCTAAACAAGGAACAAATATAAGGAGCTTATACTATGGGGGAGTATACATATAAAACACAGTCCATGAAACTGTAGCAGTGTAGATGAATCTTTGATGAGGATATTGAGAAGATTGTAAAAGAAAGAAGACACCATGAATATAATTTGTTTTTATCATATGTTGCCATCAATGCCAAAGGGGGAGATTATTGGAGATTTGATTCTGAACAGTTGATTGATTGTATGTTTGTCATTGATGACAACATATAATACATAGCAGTACTTTTGTATGTACTTATCCATATGATGACATGAAGACTTGCATGAATAGATACACGTTTTTGACATGTTTATTATGCTATGTTCATACACGCAGACCTAGATATGATGTTTCAGTAAAGATATGTAATTTTGTTATTGACGGTTACAATTCTCGAGGAATAACGGTTTCAGGCTGACATATTTAACATGCTTATTGAGTTGCACCTATCTTTAGGATATGTGTTTGTATATTCATGATGAGTTATGAGTTTTTGATATTAATCTAAAGGCACCAAATGTATTTCAAGAAGATTACAAAGTTATGGGTAAATTGGTGAAGCTGACTTAGTGAAGCGACGCGTCTATTCAGTTTATACTTGCACGGTTGTAATTATGCTTGCGCGCTTAGTAGAGCCAACAAGGATGTTATGAAGAGTTTTCTAATAGGTCCCATGATCTCATACTTTGAGAATGTACTTATAGAAGGTCATTTGTGATAAGAAGAGTTGTGAAAGCTAGAGATAAGAAAAGTAGAGCAGAGTGTTAAAGCAGCAGAGCTATATTTATCATATGTTGATAATATAGATATTGAAGTAGAAGATTTCAAAACATAGAGAAGATTATTGTAGTGCTTTACAAGAGGTTAAAGCATCAGTGCACAAAAGGAATTGATAAGACAAGCATTGTCACAAACAGAAGTTCACCTTGTTGGTACAGTTTGTATCAAATAACCAGAAGGTTGTAGCCTTCACCACTTGGATAGTGAGTCCACCACCCCTAACAGGGTTATTATAAAAGACTCCTAACAGGGTTAGACCCTTAACCAGGTCACTATACTACTGCATTGTAATGAACAACTCCTAACAGGGTTGTATGATCTTTTAACAGGGATTACTATAAACAGTATAGTTCTTTGTGGGTACTAATTCCCACTGGGGTTTTTACCATTTGGTTTCCCCATAACCAAATTGATGTGTTGTGTAATGTGTTATCTGAATGTGCATTTACTTTGTATCAATCTATATTAATAAGTATAAAAGAAAGATAAAGTTGCTGATAACTGATTCACCCCCACCCTCTCAGTTATCCGTGAAGTATTCTAACACTTAGTGCACAAATTTGTCAGATCTTTGTTCTTGAATTGCCCCCCATTGTCAGTGATTATAGATGAGGGTACACCATATCTATAGATGATGTAGTTTAGTATAAATATGGCTATAGACTTTCCATCAGCTACACTAAGAGGTACTGCCTCAACCCATTTGGTAAAATAGTCTGTAGCAGTAATGATGTATTTATGTCCTCTCAAAGAAGACATATATATCTAACCCACTAAGTCAAAGGCCCACTATTGAAATGACCAGAAAGTAATAAAGGGAATAAGCTCCTTGGCTGGAGCATGAATCATATTACCATGTAGTTGACATTATTTGCAAGACTTAGCAAACTATGTAGCTTCTTTCTCCATATCCAGCCAATAGTAACCAGCTCTAATAAGTTTACGAGCTAGTGTCAGACCATTTGAGTGAGACCCACAAATTCCTTCATGTACCTCTTCTAACGCATGCTTGGAATCATCAGGTTCTAAACACCTAAGGAGGGTACCATCTAGACCTCGTCTATACAAGTCATTAGCTACGATGACAAAATGTGAAGTACTGCAGATTAAATTATGTTTTTCATTTTGAGTATATGTGTCAAGAATAATTTGGTCATGAAGATAAGAGTAGATATGGTGGTAGTGGGATGAGTCATGTCTAATGACTGAATAGATCATCTGAGAGTTAGGGGAATCATAGGCAGGGTAGCATAACGCCTCCACTAGGAACTCATGTCTGAAATCATTTTCTGGCATTTGTAACATAGAAGCCAGAGTAGCCATGGAATTAGCTGCTTTATTATCTGCCCTTGGAATTTGCTGGAAAGTAACATTCATAAATTATTTCTTAAGGTCGTCAACCATCTTTTTATAGGGAACCAATTTTTCATCTTTTGTTTGATAGATGTCATTCACTTGATTGATAACCTGTTGTGAATCTCTAAAGACTTTTAGCTCATCAACATGCCATTCAATAGAAATCTTTAATCCATTGATCAAAGCTTCATACTCAGCAATGTTATTTGTACAAGGAAACATCATTTTGTATGCCTTTGGTAATGAATACCGCTGAGGTGTAATGAACAAAATTCCAGCACCTGACCCCTGCTGGGTGAATGATCCATCAAAGAACATGGTCCATGTCTGATGTGTGAGAAGCATGATGGAATCATCTGGGAACTCAATCCTTAATGGTTGATGATCTGTTATAGGTGCCTCAGCCAACTAATCTGCGATCGCTTGCCCTTTGATAGCTTTTCTCTCAACATATTTGTAGACACCCAAAAATAGATAGGCTTGTGACCTTACATTAAAAACACTAATTTTAATCTATTAATTAATGGTTTTTTAATCATTAATTAATCATCTATTTTCCCCTAAATTCATTCCCCAAATCATCTAATCAAATTCCCAAAATTAATTAAATAATTAATTTTATTTAATTAATTAACCTTAATTGATTAATTACCATTAATTGATTAATTAAATTCAATTTCCTATAGTTTAAATATAAATATTTAAACTTACTAATTAAATTCTTCCAATTAAGTTAATTTAAATTAAATTAATTTAATTTCATTCAATAAAGAAATTCTTAATAAAAAAGAATTCAATTATCTCACATGTTGAAAACATTAATTAAATAAATGAATTAAATATTCATTTATCTTCAAAGAGAAAACTCCAATCAAATCACATGGGTTACTCCACCCATGTCTCCAGTCCACATGGGTAACTTCACCCACCTCTTCAGTTCAAAAAGGTAACTCAAAATTAGCTCTTCATTCAACCAAACTCTATCTCCTCTTTACCAAATGAACAGGTGGAGTTTACTGATGGCTTCTCCAGTTCCTTTTAATCTCAACCATTCATCTCCCTATCTCTGGGATTGATCTCAACCATTCATATCATCACCAAGTCCTATATAATAAACCCTTCATAACCATTTAAAGGATCTAGGATTTCAAGCTCTCATGCGCCATTACTCTATCAGTTTCGTTCTAGCATTCAAGCCATCTTACGATCACACACCCATTTCAATTAGAAAATTCTCGACACTTCTCAAGTCATAGACACTGCCCCACCAATACTGAGCATCAATAAAAACATTTCAGAAGAAGTAGAGAGAAACAATAGAAGCTTCAAGCATCATGGGGTTTGCCTTTATTTGTTTTCCTTTCTCTTGCTTGTACATTTTATTGATTACGTTTCATTGTTATTCATTTTAGTGGTATTGTCTATTTGATTTGTATCAATTGTGAAACCTTTGCTCCTAACCCTTGCCTTTGGAAAGCTTGGGAATCCATGGATCATGAGAAGAGAGGCATACATTTTCAATTCCAGCAACGAGATTTCACACCATTGGGAGAGCTGATAGAATCAACTTTACGCAAGTTGATACAATCAAACACTATCACTCTCCCGAAAATCAGAGACTTTGAACAAGATGAAAACAAACCGAGGTGGTATAATGATAAATATTTTTGCAAGTTTCATCAGGTGAAAGGGCACAAAATGGCCAACTGCTACCAATTAAAACATGCTATCCAAGATCTGATTGACATAGGGGTCATCGATGTGACGAATACCCAAACCAAAGGCACAACTGATCACACTATTTTCAACGATACCTTTCGTGATCACAACAAGGGAAAAACCTCTGGGTCTGGTGGACAAACAAAACAAGTTAACTATATGTATGCTAACAGTGATAATGTTATCAATTGCCTCAATCCTTCAGATAGCCATGTGGCTACAATCACTATCAAAGACCAAGGTAAAAATTGTGTTGTAATAATGCAACACACCAGAGTCATCTTGCAAGGATTACCATCCTCACCTACTATCTCTACCAATCCTAAAGCAAACTCAGATCCACAAACAAGCATAGTGGACCAACTAAAACACACACCTGCCTAGATCTCCATGTTTGACCTATAGTGAATATCTCCGCAGCATAAACTGGCACTTGACCAAGCCCTTCAGAATGTAGCTATCCCAAGGGACATAACACCTGAGAACTTCCAGACAATGGTCAACCATATAGCTGCTAACAAACATGCCACATTCACAGACTATGATGTGCCACCACATAAACTCCTACATAATGATCCTCTGCACTTACTTGTCCAGGTCCACAAAAGCGCTATCCATAGGGTCCTTGTTGATGGTAGAGCTAGGCTAAACATATGTACTCTAAAGTTAATCAAGAAACTAGGATATTCAGAATCAAACATTGATGTCACAAGGAGGATAAATATCAGAGCTTATGATGAAGAGGAAAGGTTCTCTAAGGGTATTATCATTCTACTTGTTCACATTGGTCCTATGGTAAAAAACACTCCCTTCCAATCTTAGACCTTGAGTTGGGATACAACATGTTACTAGGGAGACCTTGGATACATGAAATGCAAGCTATACCTTTGACATACCATCAATGCATCAAGTTCCCACACCGGGGAGAGGAGATCATCATAGAGGGAGATCCCAATCCTTTCCAATATTGTAATGCGGTCCAAATCAACACTGATAACTAGGTACCATCAAACCAAGATGTAAGCATCCCATCCTCTTCAAATTTGAATCCCAAGGATGTCATACGGGCAGCAAGAAAGATAGTCATTAACCAGGATGCAAGTATTCCCTCCTCTTCACATTCAAATCTTAAAGATATCACACAAAAAGAAGGCAAGATATCTGTCACGGACAAGGGCTGTGGTGAATATAGATATGAAGAGGCTTTTACAATCACACACATGCCTCAAAGCCCAAGAAATCATGGCATTCCACAACCTGTTATTGCAACAGAAACTCCACAGCCTGTTCTATTCAGATATCCACCCACAACCTTTGTCCAATGGGGAGACATAGCGGAAGAAAATCCTTTTGAACAAGACATCAATACCTGGTTATACCAAGATACCCCTGAGACAATCTGACAATCACTACCCTTGTCAAACTATGGTAATGGTTACACAATGATACAAAGATTTGGCTATGATGGTATAACCAGGCTGGGGGCAAGACAAAAAGGCATATTTGAATTTCCTCTCTCACCAACCCAGAGAAACACGAGAGGATTGGGCTATGGACAACAAAGCACTAGTCCTGTAATCTAGGACATTCAAGTTAATTAGGAACAAATAGAAGAGATGCACCGGGGGCACAACACAGAGCATGTCTTAATAAAAAACATATTAGCACAGTTGTTTCCCACTGAAGAGGGAACCATGCACTCCCGAATAAACCTACACATAGAAATTGATGATAACCAAGGAAGTGAGACATATGATGAGCATTCTATTGAGATTGACTCCCACAAGTATGAGTGGAGATCCCTTCACGACTCTGAACCGTCGATCCCATATTATTCCCCTTAGGCTGACATTATCATAAATCTAGCAGACCTATTTGACCAACTGACCATTACCGAACAACCCTGCATAGATAAACATGTCATTTATCAGACCTTAAGTGGTGCATCCACATCACAGTCCAGTTTTTTTAGGAACCATGTCAGTAGTCCCTTTCAGTCAACCAGAGCCAAACAACTGTGAAAGTATCTTTCTTGTACACCCTGACCTCATAGAGTGGGATCAAGAAGGACCACTTGATCTAGATGTCTTCGAGAATGATGAGGTGATAGCTCATTTCATGGGACTAAGGGAAGGCATTCCATCAGGAGATCACAAGGTAGGATTCTCCATTAACCTAGAAAAAGTGGCATATTTCAAGGAGAAAGCTCCTCTTTCCAGTCCACAAAAGAAAAAAGAACAAAAGAATGTTTAAAAGCTAAAAAGAAGACGTATCTTCTAGCAAAAACCTCATTGAGGTGCTAGAAGATGGAAAGAAGGAACTCCTCCCATTGACAGAGGAGAAATCAGCATTACTAGCAGAAGAAACCGAGGAAGTCAACTTGGGAGATGACAAGAACCCAAAGAACATATACTTGGTGAAATCACTCACCCCTGAGGAGAGAGAATAGTTCATAAATTTCTTCAAGGAAAGAATGATCAATTTTGCATGGTCCTACTTGGATATGCCAGGATTAGATCTAGAGCTAGTACTACACCATCTCCCATTGCTACCCAATGCCAAACCTATCAAGCAGAAGCTGAGAAAGATGCATCCCCACATTGCATTGCTAGTCAAGGCAGAGTTGAAAAATCTCTTGGATGCTAAATTCATCAGACCTATACCATATGCGGACTAGATATCTAATTTGGTACCAATTACAAAGCACAGTGGTCAGATACAGATTTGCACAAACTTTAGGGATCTCAACATAGCATGTCCCAAGGATGACTTTCCTTTACCAAACATTGATATGATAGTAGATCTAACTGTCGGACATCAAATGATATCACTCATGGATGGATTTTTAGGTTACAATCAAATAAGGATTGTGCTAGAGGACCAACACAAAACAACTTTCACATGTCCTTGGGGAACATATTGTTGGAATGTCATGCCGTTTGGTCTAAAGAATGCCAGAGCGACATATCAAAGGGATATGACAACTATATTTCATGATCTCATCCACAAGAAAATGGAAGACTATTTGGATGACATACTAGCCAAGTCAATACTTCGGAAGGATCATCTACAGGTTTTGGGACCCATCTTTGACAGAATGCAGGAATTCAAGGTCCGTCTAAACCCAAAGAAGTGTGCATTCGGTGTCATAGTAGGAAAATTAATGGGGTTCATAGTATCACATAGAGGAATCGAAGTGGACCCAGCAAAGGTCAAAGCAATATTGGACATGCCTCCACCATCGAACTTGAGACAACTAAGAGGGTTACAAGGAAGGCTCCAATTGATCAGATGCTTCATAGCTCAACTAGCAGACAAGTGCCACCCATTCCAACATCTATTGCATAAAGACATCAAATTCATATGGATAGAGCAATGCGAATAGGCATTTCAGATATTCAAAGACTACCTTCTTAAGTCTCCTATATTAGTACCACCAGTACAAGGTAGACCATTGCTTCTATATATCACAGTGACAGAATCAGCGTTAGGTGTACTCTTGGCACAACATGATGATGCAGGAAAAGAGAGGGCCATCTACTATCTAAGAAGGACTTTGGTTGGATATGAGATAAACTATACACCACTTGAGAAGTCATGCCTTGTAGTTGTTTTTGCTTCCCATAAGCTAAGACATTATATGTTGAGTCACCAAACAAAATTGATCGCACATATTGATCCTCTAAAGTACCTCCTAAGCAAAGCACCACTCACCAGACAACTGGCAAAGTGGTTAATGATCTTAAGTGAGTTTGAAATTGAGTACATAGATAGAAAGGCCATCAAAGGACAAGTGATCATAGATCAACTAGAAGAGACACTAATTCAAGACCACCAGCCTATTATTTATGACTTTCGTGATCAATCTATCATGACACTACAACCGACGATCGAGGTATGGAAACTTTATTTTGATGGATCATGTACAAACCATGGTGCGGGGGTAGGGATAGTGCTTATCACTCCAGATCATGATACAATTCCAAAGTCTTTCAGACTTAACTTCCCATGCACCAACAACATAGCAGAATATGAAGCACTGGTCATTGGTCTAAAGATAGCAATTCAATGGATAATCAAGAACCTTAAAGTCTTTGGCAATTCACAGTTGGTCATCAGTCAAGTCAACAATGATTATATGACCAAAGATGAGAAACTCATACCATACAGAGCATAGATGGAACAACTGCGCACCAAGTTCCATTACATTCTCTTTGAGCAAGTCCCAAGCGGACAGAACAAAGCTACAGATGCGATGGCTACCATAGCATCACTGATTGATATGCCAGGTAATGAAACAAAATTCTAGTTTCTAGTGGAGAAAATCTTGGTGCCCTCACATCAAGCATCCATCATAGAATCAACATGCATCCTTGTTGGTCCTGAATCCCCATGGTACCAAGATGTTTATAACTATCTCCAAAATAGTGTCTTACCTCCCAACTTGTCTAGGAACCAAAGAAAGTCCCTCATTCACCAAGCCTCTAGGTATACCATCCTCTCAACTACTTTATACAGAAAAAGTCTAGATGGAACGCTTCTACGATGTCTCACTTCCATGGAATCCCAGAAAGCTTTATACGAGGTACATGAAGGAACTTGTGGAACCCATGGAGGTGGAAACAACTTAGCTAAGAAGATCATCCGCATGGGATACTATTAGCCCACAATAGAGACAAATGCACACAAACATGTACAAAGGTGTAGAAAATGTCAAATTCATGGAGACCTCATCCATGCACTAGCCCAGGAACAAAATCCTATCACATCACCATTGCCATTTTCAATGTGGGGATTTGACCTAGTGGGAAAAATTACACCTTCTTCAGCAAATGGACACAAATACATCATAGCTGCAATGTAGTAATTCACCAAGTGGGTGGAAGCAATTACTCTCACTTACATCACTAGGAAGAAAATATCAATGTTCATACTTAGCCACATTATCTGTCGATACGGGATCCCTCAAAAAATCCTGACAGATCATGGTACACCTTTCCAAAACAAGGATGTTGAAGATCTATGCAAACAATTCCATATCAAACAAGGGTTCTCCTCATTTCACTACCCTCAAGGGAATGGCAAAGCCGATGCTACAAATAAGACAATCTTGAAAATCCTAAAGAAAACAGTGAACGAATCAGGGCGAGACTGGCATTTACAGCTTAGTCCCGCATTATGGGCATACAGAACTAGTGTGAGAACACCTACAGGAGCCACTCCTTTCTCCCTAGTCTATGGATCAGAGATGGTATTACACCTCTAAGTGGAAATCCCATCCCTAAGGATATCATTGAAGAACCTAATCATAAATGAAGACTACAAAGTAGCAAGGCTTAGTGAACTAGAGTTACTAGATGAAAGAAGGCAGCATGCCTTTGACCACTTACAAGGCTATCAGAATCGCCTTAGAAGGAACTATCACAAGAAGGTGAATCCATGAACATTTGAGGTAGGAGACCTTGTCCTCATGGAAAATCAAAAGAATCAAGCAGAGCGAGTCAAACCTGGAAAGTTTGAGCCTAACTAGCTACGACCATTTATTATTATCATCTCTACTTAGAGTGGGGCATTCATAATAGCAACACCATAAGGAGATCAGCTCCCCAGCTACATCAATAGCATGCACCTAAAGAGGTTCTACCCTTAAGGTCTCTATGGTTAAGGCTCCTATCTACATATCCAAAAAATACCAAAACAAAAAAAAAAATACAAAAGTTACCTTGGTGAAAACCTGGCAAGCAGGCGCCTTGGTGACAACCAAAAAAAAAAGAAAGCAAAAAAGAAAAAAAGTAAAGAGAAATAAAATCATTCTCTCAGTGAAAACCTAGCAATCAGGTGCTATTAAGTAGTTACCTTGGTGAAAACATGGCAAACAGGCGCCAAGTGTTTGAATCCAGCTTCACCATCAATGCTCCAAAAGATAGCATAGATTTCAAATGCAAGACTGACTACCCAAGCTATATATAGAAGCACAATCTAATCTGAGAACCAAGCACTTACCCATGGTTAATACTGGTCCACCAGACTAGGGGGAAATTCAAAATGTCCTGAAAAATCCTAAAAATTGGAAAACTCATAAAAAAATCCTAAAAAGATAAAAAATCAAGAGAAAATCAATCTTCATAAAAAACATTCAAAAAATTGCAAAAATCCCAAGCAATAAAACCAACTTGGATGTTAAGAGAGCAAGGGCGATCATGTCCTATCAATAAAATGTCACAATCATGAGCTTTGTGAATCAACATTGGGCTCATCTAACACAGCTTTATCAATCTATCATTTCAAAATAGCAAGCAACTGGCGACCAAGACAATCTATCAATTGTCACAATCATGAGCTTTGCAAACTAGTATTGGGCCCATCTGACACAACTTGATCAGCTGCCAAAATAATCAAATCAATCTATCAATTGTTATAATTATGAGCTTTGCGAACCAGCATGGGACCCATCTGACGTAGCTTGATTAGCTGCCAACAGAATCAAAGCAATCAAGCCTATCCAAAGAGTTTGAGCCAATCAAGAGAATCCAACTACATCGAGGAACCATCCAAAAATGTTGACTAGGTCAGTTAGTTGGTCAGATGTTAGTCTATATTTTTCAGTTATGTTCTTACGCTACTCCAGGATCCACCATGTGAGGAGAGTAGCTATGATAGATCATGACTTATTTTATTTGATTGATGTCTGTTGAATGTTCACTTCAATTTCAGGGCCATGATGATTTAGGATAAATGTGGTAGGTGCTGTCACTTATCTGGCAGCCGCGTAGTTCCACAATCTGAGCTCAACCCTAGGAAATAATTGGACATTCCTTCTCTTTTATTTTGCTTGTTAGATATAGAATCAAGAGCTCGCAGCAATATTTAGATGGACTCTGAGTTTCTTTGGAGTTCTATCTTGGTTTCTATGGTCTTTCCCTTTATGTTGCAAACAAGAGCTCACAATGCTATCTAGATGGACTTTAGGGGCGTAGGAGTTCTATCTTGTTTGCTTGGCTTTCCCTTTCAGAAATCAAGAGCTCATAGTGTTATTCAGATGGACTCTGGGTGCATAGGAGTTCTATCTTGGTTTCCTTATTTTAGATTAATTCAGAGGACAAGCGGTATCTAGATGGTCAATATTTGGGTTCTTTTGGCTCTCTTTCTTTTCAAACAGGGAACATAGTTGAACCTAGATGGTCAATATTTGGGTGCAATAGGTTCTCTTTCTATTCAACCTCTCTACTCCTTTTGCTATGAAGAGGTCGTGGTGGTATCCAGGTGGTATGTGATCTGGATCATTCGATGCTCTTAGGAATTTTTAAAAATACAAAAAAAGATGCAATGATGACAAATATTAGAAACATGGGCAATGACTTGGGACACTCATCCTTTGTATCAAATCATATCTATCAAAAAATACAAAAAGAAAATACTTTCTATCATTACTTATCTATCAATCAATCCCAGAGATCACATTCCAAACTAACTTTCTTCTAACTAACACATGCATTACTCAAAATTTTTGTGCATGGTAGATTGCATTCATTTATTGCATAAGAAAAATCCAAAACATGTGCATAGTAGATCATATAATCAATGCATCCATCATCAAT
>MU227677.1:497773-514498 GCA_018584345.1 Thuja plicata
AACCTGGAGGTCTCATCTCGGTTAGCATAAGGTCCCACAACCTTGAGATGATTCCCATGTTATACTGGATTATCAAGACCAAGAGAGCTTGAGATCAGAGGCGCAAATTCAGTGTATAACACTTGCAAAACAAGAATTTGATGCAAATTTTAAAATTCTAGGAATTCTATTATAAAAATGACAATCTTAGCAAAAGGGTATATCAAAACTTAATTGAAATAAAAAAGACAAAAAAAAGGATAGAGATGCATCTGATGATTTGAATGATCTGTTGTTTGGTATGGCCTAGAAGTCAAGGCACCAACAATGAATTAACACTTGACATGAAGATCAAAAGTTTCAAGTGACAGAAGGGTGTTTAACATAGAGTTAAAGGTGTTCTTTAGAACAATCAGTTAGATAATTGACCGGTGATGATGCACCATGTTTCGATGAGTGTTTATGTGTTTGAGGGATCATGGTGATGTTTTTGAGTGAAGAGGATTGATGAATTGGAATGTTTGTGATCATTTGTGATCAGATTTATAGGAGGTTGTGCAAGAACATTGAAGAATGTATTTTGGTTTGACTTTCCTTTGTCAAATCAATGTGTCATGAATTAGAAGACCGACATGAGTTTGTTAGAAAGTGTTCTAGATTTGTAACACATTTTAGGGCTTTCTCATTGAGCGAGAAATATTGTAAAACTTTTTGTAAGGAGGTTCATTTCCCTAATGAACTTGTATTGTATAAATATGTAAAATATTGAAATATACAAGTGTAGATCATGGATGCAAAGGTACGATCGAGAAGGGGAAGAAAAGAGAAGTGTGTCTGCATGTGTAGTAGAGATTGAGCTTGAACTAGATCTTTATTAGCAAAGGAAGTGCTTTTTTCTCAGATAATTTACTTGTTGATTCCTAACAACTTCATTAAGCTAAATCCCTTAACTAGGTAGATCCCAATAGGTCTAAATTGTAAATCCTTTAACAGTGTGACTCTTTAATTAGGGTTTTAAATATTTTAGCCAGGTTAGTCCTAATAAGGTAAAGCTCCTAATAGGGCTAGAATTAAATCCCTTGGCCGAGTGACTCCTAACATGGTCTTTCTCTTAACTAGACATTATTGTAAGCTTTTAACAGGGATAAGCTCTTAACCAAACATACTTCAGAAGAGTGAAGATTTTAGTGGGTTCCATCCCCACACATGGTTTTTCCCAGTTGGGTTTCTACGAAAAAAAATTTGGTGTTATTGTGGATGCTTACTCATATTGCTCATTTTTTCATGCAATGAATGTTTATTAATTCAAGTGGTTGAGTGGTTAATGAAAATTTGGAATTGTTAGATTATGAATTCACCCCCTATCAAAAATATTGGACCTAATAATACTAATAAGAGATTGGTTCTTGTGAATAATTAATCATGAAACATGGGTCAATGAGTTTGACTAAAAAACTACACAATCAAATCCTGATAGCAATATCATAATTTCACTTATTGTGGAAAATATCTCCTACTTATAAATTGATGAGCTTAAGGGGATTTATAATTAATGGTTCATATGTCACAACACTTTATGAAGGTTTTGAAAATGGGGTTACAAGAAAAGTGGTCTTAAACTTGGAGGAAACTCCATGGTTAAGCATGCTTGAGTTGTAGTACGAGGATGTGTGACCTCCTGGAAAGTCTTGATGTCTCAAATTTGTGAGTATCACATAGTTGAAATGAGTGCTAAGTGTTCTATTCATTCTCATAAGAGATGACTTATTATGAACCACTACTCATGAAATATGGGTGAATGCATCTGACTCAAAAAATACATAGTTGAATCCTAATAGCAATACCACAATTAGACTTATGTAAAATATCTCCTACCTATAAATTGATTAGATTAAGGGGATTTATAATGAATGGTTCATGAAATTCAACACTTTTTGAAGGTTTTTCAAATTGTGTTGCAATAAAAGTGGTCTTGACCTTGGAGGAAACTATGTGGTTAAGCACACTTGAGATGGAGTAGTAATGGGATGGGTGACCTCCTAGGAAGTCCTAGTGTTTCACCTCTCTGAGAATCACCTAGATGTAATGAGTGTTAAGTGTTCCATTTATTCTCATGAGAGATGGGTTGTTATGAAAAACTACTCATGAAGCATGGTTCAATGAGTTTGACTTAAAAACTACATAGTTTGTTGGCATGAGATTGATGATATGGAGGAGTGGTATTTTTTTCATTTATGGGAACCATACACTATTATAGTGATGATTTATTATGATATAGTGATACCAAAGGTTTGAGTATATATTTGGATAAGTATGGAATAGTAGACAGAGTTTACCAACTATGATATATGGATTGATGAAGACATAGATGATTGAGTTTTGAGGTGCGAACCTAGGAGGAGATTCTCAGAGGTATTATCTATCTTTGTCTAAGATCACAATAGCTAATATTACCATCTGATAGAATTAAATTTTTTTGAGTATCAGGTTATTAGAGTTCATTAGAAGATAGAGAAAATTAGTCAGTGGATCGATCGACGGTCCTATCAGATTGATAATATGATGTGTTTAATAGTTCTAATTAAGTAAAAATAGGTTTTACAAGAACCTGAAACCTTTACAAAAAAAGAGTTCAACAGGTTTTACAAGGACCTGAAACCTAGAGTATAAAGAGAGATATACAATAAAAAGCAATAACAGCTGTGCCAGAGCACCAGAGAAGAAAGGAACAAAAAAGCAACAACCCGAACAAAAAATTCCCAAAGATGCAGCAAAAAAAAAAAGGGACAACAAAAAGAACCCAACCAGGACAGCAGAAGAAATAGCTACATTTCCTTCACCAGTTCCTCAGCTTCGAGGACCATAATCTGCATATTGTTGATCGAGGTCTTGAGCTCCTCCGTATCTTTATCCTCCTTAGGACTCTTTTCTTGGAACTAGCTCTAGTGCGCGATCCCGGGCCCATAGTCTCCACAATCATGCTATCCTTGTGCTTGTTAACCCTATCCAGTTTATCCATTAAAATTTGTGCATGACCACAATATTCTTTGAGGCTGATAAGGCATTGTTCCCGTATTTTTTAAACCGAAGCCTCTAGTCTTTTCACTTTATTCTTCAAAATCTTAAGTTGTTCCACACTGTTATCCTTTTCTGCTCTATCTTTAATGTCTTTAATTTGTCTCTCCATAGTACCCACCTTATTAGCATACTTATCCTGAGCTTCAGAGTTACCAACAGCTTCTTTCATTTCCTTCAAACAATCGGCCACAGGTTTTTCCCCAATCCCCATTCTGTTGAGAATATTAATATCCGCTTGTATTTTATCAACTTGGTTTTTCAGAATAATCTGGTCATTAAACATGTTATTAACCAGCCCAAAGAAACCCTCAATAATACCTTATTTATCATTACTATTATGGTCCCCTATTTCCAGATTGTCCTGATAGTCATTGAGCCCAGAATCATCAGCATTCTTGGTATTCTGATCTAAATTACCATCCCCCTGCTGAGTATCAATCTTCAAATCACTGGTATTGTTAAAAGTTTCAGCTTTTTCACTATCTTTATCATCTTTTTCCTTAGTCTCCCGCTTATACTCAGGGTTTAAATCTTCCTCATCCGAGGTGAGAACAATTCTTTTCTTGCTGGAATTGTTATTTCTACGAGTAATATTACCCTTGCCCTCAACTCTTTTCCATTTTTTTCCCTCCTTTTTGACTGCCTCGTTGTCAGTCTCAGTACCGGAATCCCCAATTTGGGTTTTCTTCTTATTTTTCTTCTTTCTAACTACTTCAGTTTCAGTCTCAGTCTCCGAATCCCCAATCTGGTTTTTCTTCTTCATTTTCTTTTTACCTTTTTTCTTTCTGCTGCCCTCCTCACATTCCTCATCACTATCCTTCTCAGTCTCCGACCCTTCAGTGCTAGTTTTCTTCTTCTTTTTAGAAGTACCCTTTTTGCTATTTTTAGGTGTAATGAAACCTCTATCCTCCTCTTCACTTTCAGTGTTATCTTCATACATACTATACTCCTCATCACCTTCAGTATCTTCAGCATCCTTCAAATTCTTCTTCTCCACAGACCTTTCCATTTTCTTAGATTTTAGAACCTCATAAACAAGAAACATAAGCCCTTGATGAGAGGCATGGTCCCCCTTAGGGTCTTTCTGATAACTAGTAATTGTAGCATCTAACGAACTGAGAAAATAGTAGGGTAAACTAATTTTGACCTTGTGTCTAAAATGGTTTAACAGCATAAAATGGTGCCTAGTCGCTTTAGTAAACCTACCATCCAGAGTAATATAGCTGATGATAACATAAAGAACATACCTACATGGTCTAGATATGCGCATAGGGTTATGGTAAGTAGTATCAATCTTGACCAGTCTGTTCTTCTCTTTCTCGTTATCCAGAAAGGACTCCCAAGCTTTGTCTAAAATTTGCCTGTCATGATAAAACTTGATTCCCTCCATCCCCATACCCGTAGCTTCAGCAACGACTTCCTCTATAACTTCCATGTACTCATCACCAACTAATATCTTTCCCTCCTTCCAAGTTTTCTCAAAAATCCTGGTAATGTTAGGATTCCCACCATGAAGCCACTCTAGATAAATAGCGAGGCCTCCCTCCTTCACAATCTTCCACACATCATTACATTTTTTCCAGTGACTGCAACTAACTAGTTCAATTCTCTTCTTATTGCCTCCCATCTCTTCTCTATAATTTCTGTGAGTTTTTTTGTTAGCGCAATAGATAATGCCAAAATAATCTTTTCGAGAGCCAAAATAGACCCAAAAAGCGTGCCGCATCCAGCTCATAATCATAGCATAATACTTCCACCTCTAAAGGCCATTATGAAACATCACCTAATTATAAATGATATTAAAATAACTTACCATTAGTGATAATTTTCTGATGACTCCTCAGTTTCTCATCCTCGAGCATTAATTTCACTTCAATTGGCATGTCATATCCATCATTCCACTAAGCCACCTCATCACTTTTGCAAGCATGATTAGCCGCCCAGTCAGCAACGCCATTAGCTTCACGATAATTATGAGTTATAATGCATAACTCAAAATAATTAATTATAATAGTTGATAATGGTAGAGATGACATGTTTTATGATACCTATGATTGTGTTCAAGGTTAGGAACCTTTTTTGATGATAGATCTGACCGACACTTCACTCGTTATCTATTTGTTCTTGAGGCCGATAGTGTGAGTAAATATATTTGATGAATGATATATAAGATCAAGTTTTTATGTAGAGAGATAATTGGAAACTCATCAATCTCTAGGATCCTAATGATCCAATCTCCTTTCAACAAATGAACAACTTGTCAGAGGCAAATAACATCTCTAAACAATGAACTATATATGACAACATTGACAACTTCTTAATAAATGTTCCGTCGGCTTGCACTCTCTCTAGTAAATCAATCATAACTTTGTCCATACTTTCCATACAATCAAGCGCTCTTAGCTATAGCTTCAATATATTTCATATATGTTTTACTCAAGCTCGCATGCTTTGGAATTAACTTCATGTCTATTTAATCTTTTAATCTAAAACTTAACTGTCACTGGGTTTTGGTTTAACAGTGAGACTGTTTCCACACAATTTCTTGACATGTTCTTCATAACATTACATCCATTCATTTATAAACATTCCCTTGGGGTCTACAACATGCTTTGGGTTTATTAGACATGTAGACACCCTAAAATGGATAGACTTGTGAATTTACATTAAAAACACTAATTTTCATTTATTAATTAATGGTTTTTTAATCATTAATTAATCATCTATTTCCTTCTAAAATCATTTCCTAAATCATCTAATCAAATCCCCAAAATTAATTAAATAGTTAATTTTATTTAATTAATTAATCTTAATTGATTAATCTTAATTGATTAATCTTCATTAATTAATTAAATTCAATTTCCTAAAGTTTAAATTCAAATATTTAAACTTATTAAATAATTCTTCTAATTAAATTAATTTCAATTAAATTAATTTAATTTCATTCAGCAATTCAATTCTAATCCAAAAAGAATTCAATTATATCACATGTTGAATACTTTAATTTTAAAATTGAATTAAATATTCAACTAAATCATTTCTTGGTGTTAAAAAAAGATAACTCTTAATCAGATTTCTGATTACATGGGTTTCTCCACCCACCTCTTCATTTCAAAAAGGTAACTCCAAATTACCTCTTCAGTTCTAAAGGTAACTCATAATTATCTCTTGAGTTAACCGAACTCTATCTCCTCTATCCTAGTTGAAGAGGTGGAATTTACTGGTGGCTTCTCCAGTTCCCTTTGATCTCAATCGTTCATCCTAATATCTTTGGGATTGATCTGAAGTGTTCATATCATTCTCATTTTCTATATAATCAACCCTTCATAACCATTTGAAGGATCCATGATTTCAAGCTCATGTGCGCCATTACTCTGTCAAATTGGTTCAAGAACCAAGCCATCTTACGATCACATATATTCGATATCATATTCTTGACACTCCCAAGTCATAGATGCTGTCCACACCAATACTAAGCATCACACAAACAATATTTTAGAAAGAGTAGAGAGAAACAATAGAAGATTCGAGCATTATTGGTTTGCATTCATTTATGTACCTCCTTTATTGCTTATTATTTTATTGATTTGTAGTTTCATTATTAGTAGTATCTTCGATTGTTTAACTCCCATTGCAAATTGGTGCTACTAACCCCTCATAATTGAGAGCATTACAGATTTTGATCCCGTGTACATTTTGGTGAACCCGACGCGAATCAAAAAACCCAAATATCACTTCAAGACGATAGACAAAACTTTTTGGTCATGGCCGTACGACTGTAGAATTATTTTTTCATGCTTTTCTCGATATACTTGTAATTTCACAATCACTGGTATTTTACCGCAATTGACAAAATATTGTTGCAATCGTCTGGTTTATTGCCTCAATCATTCTAAGGATTTTGCAATTATTTTTTGTCATTATTCAAGACTCTATTTTCTTGCTCTGTGCCACAATTGACTGATCTGTGCTGCAATAGTCACTAGTTTACCACAATCGCACAGAGTTTACCGCAATTGACCGATCTGTGCTGCAATCGATAACATTCTACCGTAGTTAAAATTTCTTTACCGCAATTGACAGAATATTGCCACATCTAATAGAACTTTGTTACAATTGACAAAAGATTACCACAATTGACAAGATTGTAACAAAAATAATTAAAAGTCACTATTTTTCTGTCATAATCTGATTATTTTCTCTATTTTCAGTAGGGTTGATCAATGACGAATGACCAAAAGGGTAATCAGATGCATCCCAGGTGCTAGATCACTAAGAGAGACCATAAGAAGGACCACTAATTATCGAATGCAACAAAGAGCCATCTTAGCCATTGCAACGTAAGATCAAAGTGAATCATACATCAAATATCTAGATTCAATCAAGTGTTTTGTGGCTAAGTACAAGGTCACAATTAGTCTTAGCGGTCTTAACAATTCTAGAGTTGAAGGTTATTCTTCAATTCTTAATTAGATGCTTTTTTGGTACTAATCACGTTTGTTGACAGCTTGTGGTGAGGAGAAGTTTAACAAAGCAACTCAAATCAACTCATTTGTCATTTTAGTGCTTAAAAAGAACATTGCATGCAAAACATATTGAACCTCAAATTTCCAAATTGGTGCTTAAATTAGACGTGGAGGTTAAGAATTGAACAAAGGAAAAAACCATTTCAAATTTGGTGCATTAAAAATGAACAAGAAATCATCACCTAATTTGGGCTTTAAAATTGAAGACTTATACTTGTATGGGTGATTAGCTTAGTTCACATTTCAAATCTTTGGGGTTTAAATGATTAACCTTGTGTTTTGAGTCTTTGCACTTGCATAATCTGTTAGATTAAAAAACTTTATACTTTTTAGAAAGAACTATCTGGGGAATGCACTTCTTCCTCAGAGAATGACCTTAAACCAGTAATCCTTTCGATCGGTATATAAACAAGACGTGAACCAAAGTTCCATTTTATATCTAGACAAGCTCGGGTGAGGTGTGTTGATGATAGTTTGGATCGGGTGAAGTATCCCTAAGTAGCCAGCATGGTCAACTAGGCTCTTAAGTGAGTCACACATGTACAAAGCAATTGAATAGATGCCACAGACCCTACTAAAACCTTTTTAAAATAGAGGCTATCCTGATTCACCTCTGAATAGATACCTTATTATAGTGCAAGGGGTTGCAGAATTTCCCCCCAAGATTCCCAATATATGTGTTCTATAATATTTTAGTAGTGAAAGAGATCTTCACTAGCACAAAAAAAATTTCTGGCAAGGACAAAAACATGGGTGCCTATGTCGTGGACCTTCGTATCCTAGTAGTGTGAGACTTGTTGTGTGAGATAACAAACATTCAAGCATTGGTCCTATAACATTGTATTTGATAGCCAAATTTGCCTTAGATTAATGTATTTGTCCTTCTGTCAAAACCTGTTCTAGATTACAAAACACATTGTCCATTGTGCTTATTCTTTGATCAGTCTCCAAAATGCAAAATGAACATCAAAATTGTCAAAACGAGTCCAACATGTTAAAGTCTAGGGTGTCAACATCAAACCTGTTCTTCAAATCAGAAGCCTTGTTCCTAAAAATCAATTTTATCAGACTGTGAAACTAATTTGAAAGATTTTTTTGAGACTGTCTCCCCTTTGCCGCAATTGCCCACATTCTACCACAATTGATGGAATTCTGCCGCAATCAACCTTTTTATTGTCGCAGTTGACCCTTTTGTTACTATAATCAGTGATAGATTACCACAATCAACTTGCCACTTTTCTGCAATTGGTGGAGGTTTTCCACACTTAACCAGAGACTTTAAACACCTTGAAAAGACTCCTCATTCTATGTAAAAGATCAATGTCTATCCCCAAAAAATGTGAAGAACATTATGTGAATCTCTAATCTTTAAAGATCGTCCATTCTTTGAAAGCATGATTATCATCCAAACATTTTTAGTTCAAAAGTTCAAACTCAAAATATCTTGATCCCGTTATCTCAAAATCATCATATCTCTATCAGTGACTTTTTCCTAGGAAATAGTCAAGAATCGTATCCTTATATCACCAAGGCTTTGAGATCAAGATAAATCAACATCCATCCTTAGAATTACCCTTATCCAAACATAACTTGAACTCTCCTAGAAAGGTTATCCTTTTCTATTTTCTTTATATCACTTGTTTGTCACAAAATCTAGACAACACTATGTCTCACACACCTTATGGAGGGCCTTACACTAGGTCAAAGGCTAAAAATCAACCTGATGAGACTTATATCAACCATTTTCTCCCTTGGGAAAAAGAGTGAGAGGATGATCCTTTCAGAAATACCAATCCTACTCTTTTCGTTAAGAATCCCCATAGACCAACATTGTTCCATGACATCACAGAGGAGGAGCTCGAAGACATAGAGCAAGATACCTATTCTGCACAAGTTGTTGATGTTGTTCTAGAGAGGAATCATAAATGTTTCTTAGCCACGTTGATTAAGAAGGGAGTCAAACTCCCTGCCAAATTCAATGTGTCAACCATATAGCCCGAGAACCCTCTCATAGGTCAAAACACTACTCGACCCTCTCAAACAGAATGTGTGATATCCCAAATATTTCTATCTTTGATGACAATGACACCACTGTAGACCGTGTCTAATTAGAATAGCTCCATAAATCAAGCTAGCAAGTCTTCCATGCAAAGCATGATAGGCTCCCAACTAAGTGCACCCATGGTCAGTAGCGTGCCTCAACCCTCAACCTCATAGCCTTTTTAGTCAAGCTCTCATGCTATCTTCTCAATCCCACCAACAAGAAACAACCCTTTTGTGGTTGTTCCACTACTACAATCAGTCCCTACTATCCTTGGGCTCAATACCTCACTCCCACAGGGATCCATCTCTGCGGGTCCAACTTTCTATAAATGCCCACCCAAGGTTATGCCTTTTCTCTTACAGGGACCACAACAACCCTAGAAACAATGTCAACTCTAGCAGCATCAATCCCAGCTTCAACAACAACATCAACCTCAACTTCAGCAACAAAAACCCTTGACTCAACAACAACAAACCCAACCCCCAAAAAAACAAACACAACAGAATCAATCTTGGGCCAATCACATGCCCTAGTATCAGAATCACATGTTTGGGAACCAATATCAAGTCCCAAGGGCTAGATTGTATGTCCCAACTCAAGGGACACAGAGGTGCAACCTCATACCTACTACAACACAAAGGTAAATTTCACAAATAATCCTCAATCTTAGGCATACATGCTAATCTAAAAAGTGAAGAGTCTTTAAACCTAGAGGATGGACATCCATACCCCTTTAATCATTCTTTGCACATGTCTCCATTCCCAACTCATTTCTCGGTACCCAAATTCAACAAGTACAAGGGCAACACCAACCCCGTTGAACATATTCGAGAATTATTTGCAAGTTTAATTGAGGTCACACATGACAAGACCTACCTAATGTGACTATTCCTACAAAGCTTAGCTAGACCAGAAATGGAATGGTTCTCACACTTACCTCATGGCATTCTGTCTTGGGGTGAGTTGGCCAAAAAATTCATTGCTCACTTACATCACAACATCGAGTGCAAAGTCAGCATCAAGGACCTCTGTAACATAAAAAAAAAGATGGAGAGCCCTTTGTAAAATTACTACAAAGGTGGAGGAACATTGCAAATAGAATCACATATGAGATACCTGAGCAAGACCTCATAGTCATTTTTGTTGACAATCTAATTCAAGATATATCATTTACAACAGAATTGCAACTGGCTCCAAACTTCAAGCAACTCATTGAATGAGGAGTTTGCTGTGAGAAAAACCTGGTCAAATGAGGTATCCTTGTAGTTCCCACCCAGACAAACACAAAAAAAACTACAACAGATAAAGCTAAGGGGTGGAACGAAAACAAAAATACCACTAGTGATGGTGTCATTAATGTAAAAATGGTCAACTAGGCCCAACCAAAGGTGTCACTACAAGGAGCACCTATGATCAACCCAAAACCCATGGCGCCTCCGCAACAAGTGTATAATCAGAATCAACTACCCCCTGTCCAAGCGGCCACTGTATCAGACAATCAACCACAGGAACAATGCCCACCACGATTTCTGTTTCCAAAATGAGATTACACACCATTAGGAGAGTTGATATAATCAACCTTAAGAAAGCTGATACAATCCAACAATATGACTCTCCCTAAAATTAATGAATAAAAACATGGTGCAATCAGACCAAATTGGTACAACAATAATGATTTCTACAAATTTCATCGAGTAAAGGGACACAAAACACCCAACTGCTATCAGATAAAAAATGTCATCCAAGACCTGATTGACACATGGGTCATCGATGTCACCAACACCCAAACAAAAGGCACCACTGATCATATGATATTCAATGACACATTCCATCATCACAATAAAGGGAAATCCTCTAGGTCTAGTGGATAGTCAAAACAAGTAAACTACACTTATGCCAACAATGACAACACAATCAAATGAATCAAACCTTTAGATAGCCATGTGGCTACCATTATTATCGGAGACCAAGGTGGTAAATGTGTTTTAACCATGTGGCATACAAAATTTTTCTTGCAAGGAGTGCCTTCCACATCTTCTATACCAATTAACCCTCCTACAACCTCTGATCCAAAGACAAGCCTTGTGGATCAGCTAAAGCGCACACGTTCCTAAATATCCATGTTTGACCTTTTACACATATCTCCACAACTCAAGAAAGCCCTTGACCAAGCACTTCAAAAAGAATTTGTCCCAAGGGACATAACCCATGAAAGTTTCCAAAAAATTGTGAACCACATAGTAGCCAACAAACATGCAACCTTCACAGACCATGATGTGCCACCACACAAACCGCTTCACAATTATCCCGTGCACTTGCTCATCCAGGTTCACAAATATTCAATCCATAGAGTCCTCATTGATGGTGGGGGTGGATTAAACATTTGTACTTTGAAGGTATTCAAGAACTTAGGCTACTCTAAATGCAGTATTGATGTCACACAAAGGATCAATATCAGAGCCTATGATGAAGAAGAGAGGTCTTCTAGAGCTATTATCATACTACTAGTCTGGATAGGCCCAGTTGTCAAGAACACTCCCTTCCAAATCCTAGATCTAGAGTTGGGATACAACATGTTAGTAGGAAGACCATGGATCCATGATATGCAAGTTGTACCCTCCACATATCATCAGTGCATCAAGTTCCCATACCAGGGGAAAAAATCATTATTGAAGGAAATCTGAACCCATTCCAATATTGTAATGCTACCAAAAGCAGTACTGACAACCAAGTTCCTTCAAACCAAGAGGCAATTATCCCTTCCACCTTGAATTCAATTCCCAAAGATGTTACAAGAAGAGGGCATAAAATATCTATTATTGACAAAGGATGTAGTGAATACAACTATGAGGAAGCTTTCACTATCACCAACATGCCTCAAACCCCAAGGTCTTATGACATGCCACAACTAGTGATCATGACTGAAACCCCAAAACTTGTTCTATTTAGATGTCCACCCACCACCTTGTTCAAGTGGGGAGAAATTATGGAAGAGAACCCTTTTGATCCATATATTAACACATGGTTGTATCAAGACCCACAAGACACACTTCAAGCACCCATACCTGTGTCAACATATGGAGCTGGCTACACAATGTTGCTAAGGTTTTGGTATGATGGTACGACTGGTTTGGTGGCAAGACAACAAGGCATAATGGAACTGTCTTTACCGTCAACCCAGAGAAATAAGAGAGGGTTAGGCTATGGGAAAAATAGAACTATTCCTACCACCTGAGACATACCCATTGATCAAGAACAAGTAGCATAGTTACACTGGGGGCAAAACCTGGAACATGCTTTGATTAGAAATATACTAAAATAATTATTACCATATTAATTGGGAACCTCTTACTCCCGATTAACCCTTAACCAAGTGATCCAAGACAACAAGGCAAGTGAGACATCTGAAGAGTGTTCTAAGAAAGCTGACGCCTATGTGTATGAGTGGAGATTCATCCACAACTATGAACCATCAATCCTAGACTATTCCCTCGGTCAGTAAGCACCATACACCTTGAGGAAATGTTTGACCAATTAACCATAGTGGACCAACCATGCATCGATAAGCATATAAATACCAATTTCCTAGGTGGTGCATCCACAGAACATTCCCAATTCTTCAGAACCATCACCGTTGTTCCTTTCAACCAAACAGAGTCATCCCATCATGAGGACCTATGTCTAGTACACCCATAACTGATAGAATGGGATAAACAAGGACAACCTAATAGATCTATTTGAAAATGATGAGGCTATCGTAGACTTCATGGGACTGGGAGAAGGAATTTCATCAGGAGATCACAAGGCAAGTTTCTCTATTAACCTAGATTGATCAACATATTACAAGGAGGAAGCTCCTCTTTCTAGTCAAAAAGAAAAAAAGAATTGTTAGTAAGTGAAAATTGCAAGGCTCTTAATAACACAAAAATAACAAAAATACAAAAAAAAGATTTATCTTCTAGTGAAAACATCACTGAGGTGCTAGAGGATGGAAAGCAGGACCTCCTCCCCTTGACATAGGAAAATATAGCATTGCTAGCTGAGGAAACTGAAGAAGTCAAGTTAGGTGATGAAAAGAACCCAATGAATGAGAGCAATTCATTAGCTTCTTTAGGGAAAGGAAAATCAAATTTGCATGGTTCTACTCAGACATTCTAGGCCTAGATCCAGATCTTGTGTTGCATCATCTGCCATTGTTACCAAATGCCAAACCCGTCAAACAGAAGTTGAGAAAGATGCATCGACATGTTGCATTATTATTCAAAGAAGAATTGAAGAAGATCCTACATGCTAGATTCATATGGCCAATCCCATACGCAGATTAGATATCTAATTTGGTACCATTAATCAAGAGTAGTGGTCAGATCTGCATTTGCACAGATTTTAGGGATCTAAAAAAATCTTGTCCCAAAGACAACTTTCCTTTACCTAATATCGACATGATAGTAGATCTCATAGTAGGACATCATATTCTATCACTCATGGATGAGTTTTAAACATATAATCAAATAAGGATTGCACCAAAACACCAACACAAAATGGCTTTCACATGTGCTTGGGGCACTTACTATTGGAACGTCATACCATTTGGTCTAAAAAATGCATGAGCAACATATCAAAGGGCCATGACAATGATCTTCCATGATATCATTCACAAAACAATGGAAGACTATGTTGATGACATACTTTCCAATTCAATGCTCATAAAAGATCATCTACAAGTATTGGGACCTATATTTGATAGAATCCAAGAATACAAGGTCTGGTTAAATCCAAAAAAGTGTGCATTCAGGGTCACTGCAGGGAAGCTCTTGGGGTTGATTGTGTCACATTGAGGCATAGAGGTAGACCTAGAGAAAGTCAAAGAAATACTGTACATGCCACCACCGAATCACCTTAGGAAACTAAGGGGTTTATAGGGAAGACTTCAATCCATCAAGTGCTTCATAGCCTAATTAGCAAACAAGTTCCATCCATTCCAACATCTACTACACAAGGATATGCCATTCATATGGAAAAAACAATGTGAACAAGCATTCCAAATATTCAAGGACTATATACTCAAATCTCTTATATTGGTGCCACCCATTCAAGGCAGGCCATTACTTCTATACATCTCAGCAACTGATTTAGCATTAGGAGTACTCTTAGTGTTATATTATGGTGACTGATCAGGAAAGTGATTTACCTTTCTGCAAGGTGTGGGGTCTTATTTTTTGAGTCTTATTTTTGGCCAATTTCTTGATCGACATGTTATAACCCTAAAGCGACATAAATTTTGTATAAATTGCCTTAGGGTTAGGGTTTCATCATTATGTTGTATGTTTTATAGTGGTATTAAGAAATAAGGGATCTACACATTGTGATCTGATTGTAATCATTAGATAATAATAATATTGGACTTTGTTTTTTGGTGGACGTAGCCCAGGGTTTGGGTGAACCACGTTAAATCTTTGTGTCTTGTGTTCTCTTCTAGTTTGGTTTATAATCCTTTGATATATGTTATATTTCTGCATGTAATTTTTATTTCTGCCTTGTTAATCCTAACAAGTGGTATCAAAGCTACGGTTTTTTTTAGTTATCCTCTATAGGAAGGTCTCACGGTTGAGTGGGAGTCTCACAGTCAAGTGGGAGTTATGGTAGATGAGGGTAGGCTGAAGGTTGACAAGTTTAACGGGCAGAACTTTCAGTTATGAAAAATGCAGATGAAGGACTATCTCTATCAGAAGGATTTATGGCAACCTTTGGGAGGAGTGTCCAAGAAAGATCCAACTATGTCTCATGAGGACTGGAAGATTCTGGATAGAAAGGCACTGGGCAGCATTTGCTTATGCCTAGCTCAATCGGTGCTATTTAATATTATGGAATCAACGACAACTAAAGAGCTGATGGAATCCCTAGCAAAGTTGTATGAAAAGCCTTCCAGTTTGAATAAGGTATTTCTTATGAAGTGCTTATTTAATATGAAGATGGTAGAAGGTGGGTCAGTGGCTCATCATTTAAATGAGTTTAATACAATTACTAGTCAATTATCCTTTGTAAATATTAATTTTGATGAAGAAATTAGGGCTCTCTTGATTCTGTGTTCTTTGCCAGAAAGCTGGAATAGCTTGATAATGGCCATTAGTAACTCTGTTTCTAATATGAACACCCTAAAATTTAATGATGTTATTGGTGTTATTCTGAGCAAGGAAATTCATAGGAAAAGCTCATGTGTATCTACATCAGGTAGCGTGTTGAATGCAGAAAGCAGAGGTAGAACAAGAGATAGAGGAAACAACTCTGGAAATCATGAGGGAAGTCAAAGAGAAAGAGGTCTCAATCAAGCGGACCTAGTGACTACTGGTACTGTAGAAAACTAGGTCATAAGAAGAAAGATTGCTGGTCTCAGAAAAATAAAGAAGGAGACAAACAAGAAGGCAATAAGGAGGCAAATGTGGTAAGTAATAAATATGACGATGATGTTTTGGTCCTTTCCCTTGAAAATGTTGATGATTCATGGGTTCTAGATTCAGAGGATTCTTTTCATACTACACCCCATAGGAGTTATTTTATTGATTATGTCCAAGGTGATTTTGGGCTAGTTTATTAGGGAAATAATGAAACTTGTCAAATTGTTGGGAAGGGAAGAATTAAGATTAAGTTGCAGAATGTGAATCATTGGCTACTACAAGAGGTAAGACATGTTCCAAGGCTGAGTAGAAATTTAATTTCAGCAGGGCATCTAGGTGATGAGGGTTGCACAGTTACTTTTGATGACAAAAATTGGAAGGTCTCAAAAGGTTCCGTAGTAGTAGAAAAAGATGTGAAAGTAGGCACCTTATATCTTTGTACAGGCAATACTATTCCTTCTACTTTAATTTTTACAGATAAAAATAAATGTTCAGGAACAGTTGTTGTAGTTGAGAAAGTTGAAGATGAAACAATTACTGTGGATACAGAAACAACACTATGGCACAATAGACTTGGGCACATGAGTGAGAAAGGTATGAAATTACTTCACTCAAAGAAAGTTTTACCAAGTCTGAAATGTGTAAATTTAGATTTCTGTGAAAGTTGTGTGTATGGGAAACAAAAGAGAGTTAGTTTCTTGAAGGG
>MU227677.1:514622-540094 GCA_018584345.1 Thuja plicata
TGCAACTAGGAAAGTATGGATTTATTTCCTTAGGCAGAAATCTGATGTGTTTGAAACTTTTAAGAAATGGAAAAGCTTGGTTGAAAATGAGACTGGTAAAAGATTAAAATGTCTCAGATCTGATAATAGTGGTGAGTATTGCAGCAAAGAATTTGAAGATTATTGTTCCTCTAATGGTATCCGTAGGTAGAAAATGGTTCCAAGAACTCCACAAGAAAATGGAGTGGCTGAACACGTGAACAGGACAATAATGGAGCATGCAAGGACTATGAGATTGCATGCTGGGCTCCCCTTAAACATGTGGGCAGAGGTTGTAAATACTATTGTTTATTTAATCAATAGAAGTCCCTCTACTCCTTTGGGTTGTGGTATTCCAGAGGAAGCATGGACTGGTAAGAAGGTAATTTATTATTTTCTCAGAACCTTTGGTTGTGAAGCATTTGCACATATAGATTTTGAAAATAGAACCAAGCTGGAAGCAAAATCAAAGAAATGTGTATTTTTTGGATATGGCATTGATGAATTTGGCTATAGAATTTTCAATTTTGAGAATCATAAAATTGTAAGAAGCAGGGATGTCATATTCAATGAGAAAGTGTTGTACAAAGATCTATTATGACATCATGAGAAGAAAGACATTGATTATGTAGAGTTGGATGATACTCCAAAAGATAATGTTAGAGTAATTTGTTATGCTCCACAACAATAGCAACAACAAATACCACACACCCTAGTGAATGTTAGATGGTCAATAAGGATAAGTAGATCTCCAAATAGATTTTCCCCTTCTTTGTATTCTATTTTATTAACTGATGCTGGTGAACCTGATTGTTATAATGAATCTATGCAGGTGGATACAAAGCTTTAGTGGGAGTCTGTAATGACAGATGAAATGGACTCCTTGCTGAAAAATTAGACTTGGGATTTATGTAAGTTACCTGCAGGTAAATGGGCTTCATAGAATAAATGGGTTTACAGGTTGAAAGAAGAAGATAGAGGTAAGAAAAGATTTAAAGATAGATTAGTCATAAATGGATTTGCACAAAAACATGGTATTTATTTTGATGAGATATTTTCTCCAGTTGTTAAAATGACTTCTATTCATACTATTTTAAGTATTGTGGCTACTGAAGATTTTCATTTAGAGCAGCTTGATGTTAAAATAGCTTTTCTTCATGGTGATTTGAACAAAGAATTATATATGGTACAACCATAGGGATTTGAGGTCAAGGGTAAGGAGAGTTTAGTGTGAAAATTGCAAAAAAATTTATATGGCTTGAAGTAAGCACCTTGGCAATGGTATATTAAGTTTGATACTTTTATGAATGAGAATGGATACACTTGATGTAATTCTGACCATTGTGTTTATTTCAAGAGGTTAAATGAGCACACCTACATTATTTTATGTTTATATGTTGATGATATGCTTGTAGCTGGGTCTAACATGGATCATATTGAGGGGTTGGAACAATAGTTAGAAAAATCATTTTCTATGAAGGATTTGGGGGCAACAAACAAATCCTTGGCATGAAAATTTGTAGAGATAGGAAGAACATAAAATTAACTCTATCTTAGGCTGATTATGTTGAAAAGGTGTTGCAAAGATTCTCCATGTAGGATGCCAAAGTTGTCACTACACCTTTGCCTGGTCATTTGAAATTGACAAAGGAGATGTGTCCAAAGACACTAGAAGAAGAGGCTAAAATGGCCAAGATACCTTATGCTGCAGCTGTAGGGAGCTTAATGTATGCTATGGTCTGTACTAGGCTAGACATTATACATGTAGTGGGAGTCGTTAGTAGGTATATGAGTCACCTTGGGATTGAGCATTGGAATGCAATCAAATGGATTCTCAGATATTTGAGAGGTGTAGGGTAAAAGTACAATAATCTATCACCTTTTAGGATAACTTATTAGCACAACTGATTTTTAGTATTTCTAACTAAAAATTAATTTTGGCCAAACATATGGTCTAGCTAGATACATTATAGTTAAGTTAGATAAGTTCTTTAACTTTTCCAATTGGAAATGTCTATTAAATGCATGTTTTATACCACTTTGAGTCCAATTACCGTAGAAATAAAATTATTTCAGAAAAGTGACGTTTCAATAACTCTAAGTATTTTTAATGATATTTTTAAAAAAATACAAAATTACCCTTTTGTAGAGATCAGAGTCAAGAATATCTCTTATAGATTTTATAGTGTTTTAATTAGACATAGTCTATTATAATTTAAAAATATTGCAAGTAGGTATTTTAACAGTCAAGGAGATTTTGATTCAGAGAAAGTAAAAAATAGTAAAACATATTAAATAAATTTGAAAAACATATGGTGCACTAGAAGAGAGAGTCCTCTTCAAGAATATATATTTGTTTTTTTTTATTGGGATATATTTGTTATGAAAAATATGGCGGGAGATGAAAACTGTCAATTTCAGGTGAGTTGGAATTTGAATTGTTTTAAAAGAGAAAATATAGGTCACAAACCAATTGTTATTTCTTTATGCACTAGCTATATATGTCATCTATAACATATTTTGAAATTAGGGTAAAAAATGTTTATTTGCATATAATTTTTTGGAGGGAACTAGACCCCTATTTTCAATATGTTTATGCAACTAAAAAATCGTCTTTAAACATTAAAAAAAATATCAAAAATTATTCAAAAAAATATTAAAATTATTAATCATAAAATTCATCTATTTTAAAACATTTTATTATTTTACATCATCTTCAAATTCCAAACATAAATGTCACTTTTATACTATTGAAGCTGAACAACTTTGATTTTGTTAGCCTTTTCCTTTATAAAAAGGTGACAAATTATTGTGCTTTTACCCTGCATCTAATAAGTGTTTACACTTTGGGGGCTCTACTACTATTGTTCATGGTTATGTTGAATCAGATTTGGTAGGCAATATAGACTAGGCGGAGTACTACAGGTTATGTATTTACTATTGGTGGGACAACAGTTAGTTGGATTTCTCAGTTAAAAAAGGTGAATGCTTTATCCACTACAGAGGTAGAGTCTGTTGTTGCTACTGAGGCAGCCAAGGAGATAATATGGCTTCAATTCTTCATTGAAGAATTGGGACATCCATAGGCGGATAACTGTCTATATTTAGACAGTCAGAGTGCCATTCATCTTGTGAAGAATTCTGCTTTGCATTCAAAGACAAAGCACATACAGTTGCAGTATCATTTCATTTGGTCAATTTTGGATGATGGGAAGTGAAAGCTAGAAAAGATTCATATAGATGATAATCCATCGGATATGTTTACAAAGGTTGTAACAAGGGAGAAGCTGAATTCTTGTTCAGTTTCGGTTGGTCTTCTAGATTGAATAGACTAATAGAACAACAGAGTCCAGGAAGGTTGGATCCAGTGGGAGCTTCAGAGGGTAGTGGTTTAGCTACAAGAACAGTCTCCAAGTGGGAGAATTGTTGGTTTATGTGGAGCCTGATTAGTCCCCAAGTGGGAGATTTTTATATTATGGTGACTGATCAGGAAAGTGATTTACCTTTCTGCAAGGTGTGGGCTCTTATTTTTTGAGTCTTATTTTTGGCCAATTTTTTGACCGACATGTTCTAACCCTAAAGCGGCATAAATTTTGTATAAATTTCCTTAGGGTTAGGGTTTCATCATTATGTTGTATGTTTTATAGTGATATTGAGCTATAAGGGATCTGCACATTGCGACCTGATTGTAATCACTAGATAAGAATAATATTGGACTTTGCTATTTGGTGGACATAGCCCAGGGTTTGGGTGAACCACTTTAAATATTTGTGTCTTGTGTTCTCTTCTAGTTTGGTTTATTATCCTCTGCTATATGTTATATTTTTGCATGTAATTTTTATTTCTACCATGTTAATCCTAACACTTAGCACAACATGATGACCAAGGAAAAGAGAGAGTTGTCTACTATCTCACCAGAACTTTGGTAGGCTATGAGCTCAACTATTTTCCAATTGAAAAATCATGCCTAGCAGTAGTCTTTGCTTCCTAGAAGCTAAGACATTACATGCTGAACCATCAAACTAGGCTAATATCACACATTAATCCCCTAAAGTATCTACTAAGAAAAGCAACACTCACCGAACAGCTTGCAAAGTGCGTGATGATCCTAAGTGAATTTAATATAGAGTATGTAGACAGAAAACCTATCAAAGGGAAAGTGATTTTGGATCAACTAGCAGAGGCACCTATACAGTATCATCAGCATATCATATCTGCCTTTCTAGATGAGTCTATTCTTATAGTACAACCAACAATAGATATGTGGAAACTATACTTTGATGGGTCATGCACAAACCATGGTGCAAGAGTAGGGATAGTACTCAACAATCCAAACAATGATGCCATTCGTAAATATTTGAGACTCAAATTTCCATGCAAAAAAAACATAGCCAAGTACAAAGCTCTAGTCATCAGAGTAAATACAACTATATAATGGAGAATCAAGAACCTCAAAGTCTATGGAGATTCATAGTTGGTCATCAGCCAAGTAAAAAATGACTATATGAAAAAAGATGAGAAGCTAATCCCATACAGAGAGAAGATGGACAGGTTGCATGCTAAATTCCATTTCATTATATTCGAGCAAGTACCCAGAGTTCAAAACAAAGAAGGAGATGCGATGGCTACCATAGTATCCTTGATCGATATGTCAGGCAACGAAACCAGATTCTAGTTTCTGGTAGAGAAACTCATGATACTAGCACATCAAGCACCAATAACAGAATCAACATGTGTCCTTGTTGGTCCTAAAACCCCAAGGTACCATGACATGTACAATTACCTCTAAAGTAGTGTCTTACCTCCTGACTTGTCTAGGAACCAAAAGAATTCCCTCATCCGCCAAGCCTCTAGGTAAACCCTTCTTGATAATACTCTATATAGAAGAAGTCTTGATGGAATACTTTTAGGATTTCTCACTTCTACAGAATCCCAGAGAGCCTTGTATGAGGTACATGAAGGAATTTGTGGCACCCACATAGGTGGAAATAAATTGGATAAGAATATCATCAAAATAGGATACTCCAAGCCCACAATAGAGATAGATGCAAACAAGTATGTGCAAAGGTGTAGACAATGTCAGATTTATGGAGACCTCATCCATGCACCAACCCAAGAACTCAATCTCATCACTTCACCATGACCATTTTCTATGTGGGGATTGGACCTAGTGGGTAATATTACACCAACCTCATCTAATGGACATAAGTACATCATTGCAGAAACATAGTACTTCACTAAATGGGTGCAATCCATTCCTCTCACATACATCACTGGAAAATAGATCTCCATGTTCATACTCAACAACATCATCTATCAGTATGAAATTCCTCAAATGATCCTAACAGATCATGGTACACCCTTCCAAAATTGAGATGTTGAAGATCTTTGTGAATGGTTCCGAATAAATCAAGGTTTCTCTTCCTTCTACTATCCACAAGGGAATGGTCAAGATGAAGCAAAAAAAAAAAAACTATACTGAAGATCTTGAAGAAAATAGACAATGAATTAGGGTGAGACTGACATTTACAACTTAGTCCCGTACTATGGGCATACAGAACTAGCATGAGAACACCTACAAAATCCACTCCTTTCTCACTAGTATATAGATCAGAGGTGGTCTTACCCCTTGAAGTGGAAATCCCATCCCTGGGAATATCATTGAAGAACTTCATTTCAGATGAAGACTACAAAGTAGCATGACTCAGTGAATTAGAACTATTAGATGAAAGAAGACAAAATGATCTCAACCACTTAAAAGGCTATTAGAATCACCTTAGAAGGAACTATCAAAAGAAGGTCAAGCCATGAACCTTTTAGGTAGGAGAACTCATCCTTATGGGGAATCAAAAGAACCAAGTAGAGAGAGTGAAACTAGGAAAATTTGAGCCTAGCTATCTAGGACCTTATGTCATTGTCACCTCTTGCCATAGTGCAACATACTAACTGGAAACACCAGAAGGAGATCAGCTCCCAGGATACATCAAAAGCATGCAACTTAAGAGCTTCTACACTTGAGGACGCAAGGATAAGGCACTTATCTTTTTCCAAAAAATACCCCAAAAAAAAAAAAGGTTACCTTGGTGAAAACCTGGCAAATAGGCACCTTGGCGACAACAAAAAAATAAAAAAGAAGAAGAAGAAGAAAGTAAATATAAACATAATCACTCTCTTAGTGAAAACTTGGCAAATAGGCGCTATTGGGAAGGTACCTTAGTGAAAACCTAGCACACAGGTACCAAGTGTTTAAATCCATCTTCACCATCAAACTCCAAAGATCAAATCTTGTGCTCCTAACATGCAAGACTGGATACTAAAGTTATTTCCAGAAGAATAATCCCCTCTGAGCATTAACACTTATCCATGGTTTGTACTGGTCCACCAGACTAGGGGGACATTCTAAAATTCCTAAAAAATCCCTAAAAACTAAAAAAACTCATCACAAAATCCTAAAAAGATCAAAATGTTCTAAAAAAATCAATCTTCATAAAAAATAATAAAAAAATTGCAAAATCTTAGAGCAATAAAACCAACTCAATTATCAAAAAGAGAATGGAAATCAAGCCAATCAATCAATATGAAAATCATGAGCTTTGCGAATCAGCACTAGGCCCATATGACACAAATTTATCAGCTATCCAATCTATCAGCAAGCGAATGGAGATCAAGCCATTCAATAAATGTCAAAACCATGAGCTTTGCAAATCAACATTGGGCCCATCTGACATAGCTTGATTAGCTATCAAAATGATCAAATTCAATCAATCAGTTGATCAAATTAGTTTTCTTACACAGTGATGAATACGCTAAAAACTAGACAGATCAGTCTTATATGAGTCATCTATTACTAAAACCAGACACAATCAAGCATCAAGAGAATCAAGCCAATCAAGAGAATCAAGCTGAATCAAGGAACAAATAAACTGTTGACTAGGTCATTTGTTAGTCAGATGCCAGTCTAAATTTTGCATTTATATTCTTACGCTACTCTAGGATCCACCACATGAGGAGAGTAGATATGATAGATCATGACCATATTTTCTTTGATTTTTTTTTGTGGAATGTTTCATTTTGATTCTAGGGCAATGATGATTTAGGATAAATGCGGTAGGCACTGTCACTTATCTGGCAGCCACACAATTCCATGATCTGAGCTTAACCCTGGGAAAGAAGTGGAAAAACCTTTTTTATGTTATCTACTAGTTTGTAACCAATAGAATCATAGCGGTATCCAGATAGTTTGAGATCTGGGTGCATTGAATTTATATCTTGGTTTTAAATTTATTTTAAAAATCAAGAGATCATAGTGGTATCCAAATGGTCTAAGATCTGGGTGCATTGGATTTCTATCTTGGTTTTTTTTCTTTTTTTTTTTGGATTGTTCAGAGAGCATAGCAGTATCTAGATGGTCAATATCTAGGTGCATTTGGTTCTCTTTCTATTCAAATTAGATATCATAGCGGTATCCAGATGGTCAATATCTAGGTGCATTTGGATCTCTTTCTTTTCAAATTAGGGAAATTAGCAATATCCAGATGGTCAATATCTGGGTGACTTAGTTCTCTTTCTATTCAATCTCTCTACTCCTTCTAGTTATCAAGAGATCATAGTGGTATCCAGATGAGCAATATCAAGGTGCAATAGATGCTCTTTATTTTTCATAATAAGGTTCAATGATGACAAAAATTTGAAATGCGACAGCAACTTGGGTCACCCATCCTATCTATCAATCGATCCCAGAGAAAAGTTTCCACTGACTATCTTCTAACTAACACATGCATTACTCAGATATTTTGTGCATAGTAGATTACATTCATCCATTTATGTACATTAGAAAACAAAACAAAATACAACATCTACATACATAGTAATCATAATCAAATGCACCCATAAAACATCTCATATAAACATACATATCATAAAGCACCATCCTGCATACACATGTCAGTATCATAGGAAAATAAAATAATCCATCTAAGAGTTTGTATAATAGAATCACATTGCATAAAAATTTCACCATATAAGCATCATCATGTAGAACCATACATATAGAAAGTAAAAAAATGCACATCATATAGACTCAACAGCTACATCTCATATAAATCTCAATATTTGAGTACAATGAGAGTTGCAAGTCAGAAAAAAAGAGAGTGATCGATACAAATGTCATGAATATCAGTATATCAAGATACATAATTGGTACAACATCTAAAAATTAGTGGTACATCACTACAAAAATGGTACAACATGATACAAAATGAACAAGAGAGCAGATCAGCATGAGCTACCCCCACCCTCGCCGCCAGGTGCACGAGGGGGTGGCATATTAGGTTTAGTCCTTTGCTATGGACTAGGAGATGCAATACCACTGCTCTAGGACCTCTGGGCCCTACTCAAACTCTATGATGCTGTGAAACTAGGTACTCGCTTTCTAGCAGGAACAATGACCTCATAGTGTTGGCACTAGTACTCAATCTCTCTTCCAGCCTCATGACCCAATCTCCAAAGCTGATCATGGGAATCCCTCAAAGATAGGTCTTGTACGCTATCCAAATATGCTCTCACATCTTCCTGAGCCTGTCTCTCCCCACCCTCTACCGCTATCACCCTACTCTCCAAGGTAGTAGCTCATGCCTCAGTAGCTATCAACCTAGCCTGAACATCAAAAACCTCTTGTGTGAGTCTCTTAACCTCTGATGGATCAAAATCCATCTCACCCATCACTAAATACATATCCCCCTCCTCACTGTGTCTCCCAAACCCTCATCTCCTCTACCAAAAACAACCCATGAGTCCTCACTTCTCTCACTGCCACTAGTACTGCTGCCATTACTGCTACTCCCAGTAGACAAACTAGATCTTAACTCCTCAACATCAACATCCTCAATCTCTACATCCTCTACCACTACCCTCTCCTCTGACCTCTCTCCCAACAAAGAAGCAGTGCGAGGACACACTCTTTGGACCAATTGAGGTGCCTCCTCCTTAATAATGACATCCAACACAACCCGCCTACTAATACCATGACCGCCCCTGGTCATCACCCTCCCACCAGCACTACCAGGCCTAGGATTATCTCTGTACTCTCCACCATCTCTCCCCCATCCACCATCCTGACCCCCATCTCTCCCCCATCCTCCATCTCGGCCACCAATCCTCCCTTTATCCCTCCCTCCATCCCTACCTCCATCCCTACCACCATCCCTACATCCATCTCTCCCTCATCTCCATCTCTATCGAGGCCTCCTCATGATGGTACCAACAACAAGGTGAGATACATCTATCAAAGAAACATGATGAGACTACTTCTACCATGCATCATACTACGGAGTAGTGTCTGCAAAGAAAACAAGTTCACACATTAGTACCATATGGATGATAAACATAAAAGACTAATCAAAAGATAGCTACATCTAAGAAAGTAGGAAAAGAGAGATATCAACAAGAAGGGGAAAATCAAAACATATACCTGCATCCATAGTGGCTGATCACCACATCAATGCGAAAGAAAGAAAGCCCATGAACTCTATCCTAGCAGCATCCAAAGAGATAATGACAGCCCATAGAGTGATATCCCTCGGATGACAAGAAAAGTAAGCATAAGAATCAAAGACATCTTTCCTCTCGCCAAACTACTGCAAACTTTGTTGGTGTTGTGGAAATATATCTTATGAACATGGAGGCTATTGCGCCCAATCAGAAATCTCCTCTGTTAACAAAAAGGAAGGTGTGCATCCTCCCCATCCCAAACAGGACAATCCTTGTAAGGCCTCCAAATGAAGTATGCCATCATATCTAGTTGTTGCTTCCAGTACATCAAATGTCCCATATGGGACTGAACAATAGCACCATCATACATAAACACATATGGTTTCCTTGGAGGAAGATCATGGGCACCTATGGGCCTACACACCGTAATATGCTCCCATGCCCAGATCTATAGGAGAGTCACTCCATATCCAAAAGACTTACCACTAAGGTAAGCCACAAAAAACATGTGAAAGTACATATGGGCCAACATACAGGGACCCCAAGCATATACAATATGATCTCTGACCATAACCTATAGCACAACACGAAAACCAATAGAAAATCCATTCTAGAAATGATCGGGACACAAGATCCCACATATCAAACTACCTAACAGAGTTGACAACCTATCTAAACCCATGCCAAACCTAGCCCATGGGATATCATGAGGGTCAGACATGCTAAGCTACTCCTGGGGAAAACTAGATAGCTCAGATAGAGTAGTAATACCAGGGCCCCGATCGTTCTTTACAAGGGTACCTTGAATAGGAATCTGAAGGATGCAATAGACATCCTCCAAAGTTACTTTACACTCTCCAGTCGGTAATCAAAAGGTGCATGTATCTAAATGTCATCTCTCTAAAAGAGAAGAGATTAGACCCCTATTAGTCATGATCTTAGGCATGTAACAAATCTAGTATAAACCTATCTATCTCAATACATCTCTCTCTCTCTCTCTCTCTCTCAGACAACTCAAAATAGAATACTAACCTGATAGGTTTAGACTCCCAGCAATGCAAAAAGTCCCGACAAAATGCAAACATGAAAAAACCAATCATTAGTATCAGGTCAGAAACAAGAGCATTAGATAAAGAACAATGCAACATAAAAGTACAAAAAAAGTGATTGCGACATTCTTAAGACAAATGTGGCACATTTATAATGATTACAGAATTCACTAGGTAATTGTGGCATTTTTATAGAAAATGCGATAATAAACCTAACATTTGCGGAACACTTATCGATTGCAAAATGCAATCGGCAATTGCGACACCCTAATCACAATTGCCACAAAGTCGTGGCCTATTGCGGCAAGCTATGCAAAATTTCAAAAAAGCAAAAATTTTCAAATGTAATAAATGTGACCATTAATAACAAAAGGATAGAGCAACTCATGGGACATCATGCACTAGCTGGATGACAAAAATTACGGACCTGATAAAACATGTGCACGACTCGAGGAATACCCACCATAGCTCAATAAACATCACAAAAAGCAAAGAAACTATAGACTCACCCGATGATCCAGAGCTCCAAGAGGGAAAAGTGACAAATGAATGACTCTCCAAGCTATTTATAAGGGTTAAAAAAAAAAACTAATTCCTTAAGGACCTCAAAATAATCATCTTGGGCCCCGAAAACTTTAACAGTCTATATCAGGAGCATATTCAACAATAATAAAAATAAGTCAGATACCCAGATTACCAATTCGCAATTTCAACAGATTAATGCTCATGTAGCGACTTTTCGCTCAAATTTGTTGAGGGGGCATAAATACACATGCTATCACTAGGGAAAGCTGGGGAAGGATCAAAATAGAGAATCTTTGAAACACTGCAACAAGCCACAATGCATAAAAAGGGGCAAATGTAGACACCCTAAGATAGACAGACTTGTGACTTTACATTAAAAACACTAATTTTCATTTATTAATTAATGTTTTTTTAATCATTAATTATTCATCTATTTCCTTCTAAAGTCATTTCCCAAATCATCTAATCAACTCCCCAAAATTAATTAAATAATTAATTTTATTTAATTAATTAACCTTAATTGATTAATCTTCATTAATTAATTAAATTCAATTTCCCAAAGTTTAAATTCAAATATTTAAAATTATTAATTAATTTTTATAATTTAATTAATTTAATTTCATTCAACAATTCAATTCTAATCCAAAAAGAATTCAATTATCTCACATGTTGAATACTTTTATTTTAAAAATGAATTAAATATTCAATTAAATCCTTTCTTGGTGTTCAAAAAAGATAACTCTTAATCAGATTTCTGATTACATGGGTTTCTCCACCCACCTCTTTATTTCAAAAAGGTAACTCTAGATTACCTCGTCAGTTCTAAAGGTAACTCATAATTATATCTTTAGTTAACCAAACTCTATCTCCTCTCTCCTAGTTGAAGAGGTGGAGTTTACTAGTGGCTTCTCCAATTCCCTTTAATCTCAACCGTTTATCCTACTATCTCTAGGATTGATCTCAATCGTTCATATCTTTCTCATTTTCTATATAATCAACCCTTCATAGCCATTTGAAGGATCCAGGATTTCAAGCTCATGTGCGCCATTACTTTGTCAGATTGGTTCAAGCATCAAGCCATCTTGCGATCACACATATTCGATGTCATATTCTAGATGCTCCCAAGTCATAGACGCTACCCACATCAATATTGAGCATCACACAAACAACATTTCAGAAAGAGTAGAGAGAGACAATAAAATATTTGAGCATTGTTGATTTGCATTCATTTGTGTACCTCCTTCATTGCTTCTTATTTTATTGATTCATAGTTTTGTTATTAGTAGTATCTTTGATTATTTAACTCCCATTACAAATTGGTGCTACTAACCCCTTGTAATTGAGAGTATTACAAATTTTGATCCCACGTACAAAACAAAACCATAAATCTTGTAAAGATCACAAATACTCAAAAAGTTTGGAATTACTTAAAAATGCTAGAATTTGACTATCACAGTCGACTAGGGCATCACTTTGCTCATGTTACACATATCCATTTCAACCAAAACTAGATTCATTTTAAATAATGGAGAATGAACTAAAAAATACCATAGTTATAGAATTTTCCAACAGTTACTTCCAAAGATATGAACAAACCCTTATAATCAATCCATAATTGAGGGTTTGGAACCCACTTTGACTAAAATTCATGGCTCTTCTTGGATTCTTATTTGAAAAAATTCTAACATAATCTAACAAAAACTTAGTTCATCATTAAACATTTCCAAATCATAAAGAATGGTTATTAAATCCATTTCCACTCCTTAAAGTACTCCGTAACATTAAAACTATGACTAGAAACACAAGATAGTAAAGATGTACAAAGAACAATTCCTTTATTGAGTTCTTAAAGTTACAAAACATTACAAGACTTTGATGATATTCCTCCTTTCCCTCTTAGAATTGTTACACCGGGGATCCTAATATAAAACCTTTGAAATCCTCTTGACTATCACCACATGTCTGCAGATTGGTGACAGTCTGAGATCTAAGGATTGTGACTTCTCCAAAACACCAACTTGAATACCATACCCTCATTCAAACACTACAAGTGTTTTATATGATTTTTTATGGTTTCTAACTTCCATAACCAAATTCAAAAATCGACCACCTAACAATGACAACTTTTGGTGCAACATTTGCAAAATTGCAATGTTGCACTTTTTACATCTTTTATGCAATCTTTGCATTTTTGTTAATAACCCCACAACTTTGTGGAAAACCTAAAAAAATGTCATTATGGACATTCAAGGAATTTTTATAACATATTTACCCTTTTATGGGTCATTTCACAAATTTTTACCCCCTAGACTTATCTAGGTCCTTGTTGACAACTTTTGAAACTTCATTACAACTCTTGATCTTACGTTTACAAATGGATTCAACACGAATCAATATATTTATACAAATGACCACAATGACTTAAAACATCATTAAAACATATTTTACTCTTTATGATTCTTTGACCTTCTAGATTAGGTGCCCCTACATCATACTACTAGCCTTGAAAGCTTTCCAAGTTTCTTGGAAAAGTGAATGCAATAACTTGCAAAAAAATTTGACTACAAATTTATTCTTGAACTTTGGCTTCTTCTTTGTCTTTATGTGCATCCTTGCCTCTTTGTCTTCTTTACTATGTCTTCAAGTTGAGACTCCCATGAATGGAGTACATATGGCTTCTCTCCAAGGTGCACCAAACCAACTACCTTGCCTCACCCAAGAGTCCTTTCTTTGCCTCTCTCCCTAGGTCTTTTGGCGATTTGATAGACCTCCATGTTTTCCACCTGCAGCTAGTAGACCAGCACCTACAACCACAAACTCATCACCAAGAATAAAATAAACATAACACAGGGCTAGGTCATGGTGTGGATTTTCTCCCTCAATAGTCTACCCACACACTCAAGAGCTTCTAGCTATGATACCACTTGATGCAGAGAGATAACTAGAAACTCATCAAACTCTAGGATCCTGATGATCCAATCGCCATTCAAAAAATGAAAAAATTGTCAGAGGAAAATAACATCTCTTAACAATGAACTATATATGAGAACATTGACAACTTCTTAACAAATGTTCTGTTAGCTTGCACTGTCTCTATTAAATCAGTCATAACTTTGTCCGTATTGTCAATACAATCAAGCTCTCTTAGTTGTAGCTTCAATTTATTTCATATATGTTGTACTCAAGCTCACATGCTCTGGAATTAGCTTCATGTCTATCTAATATTTTAATCTGAAACTTAACTATTGCTGGGTTTTGGTTTAAAAGTGAGACTATTTTGACACAATTTCTTGAATTTTTATTCATAACATTACATCCATTCATTTATAAACATTCCCTTGGGGTATACAACATCCTTTGGGTCTATTAAAAATGACCAAAAATCTTGTAAATACCACAAATACTCAAAAAGTTTAGAATTAGTGTCAAAACTCAAGAATTTGACTATCACAGTCAACTAGGGCATCACTTTTCTTACATTACAGAAATCCATTTCAACCCAAACTAGATTCATTTAAATAATGGAGAATGAACTTAAAAATACCATAGTTATAGAATTTTCTAACGGTTACTTCCAAAGTTATTAGAAAACCCTTACAATCAATCTAGAATTTAGGGTTTGGAACCCATTTTGACTAAACTTTATGGATCTTCTTGGATTCTTATTGGAAAAACTTATAACATGATCTAAGACAAAGTTAGCTCATCATTAAACATTTCCAAATCATAAACAACAAAACTGTGGCTGGAAACAAAAGATAGTAAAGATGTACAAAGAACAATTCCTTTATTGAATTCTTAAGGTTACAAAACATTACAATACTTTGATGATATTCCTCCTTTCCTTCCTAGAATTGTTACATGGGGGATCCTCCATGCAAAACCTTTGAAATCCTCTTGACTTTCACCACATGTCTGCAGATTGGTGACAGTCCGAGATCTAAGGATTGTGACTTCTCCAAAAGCCCAACTTGAATATCATACCCTCATTCAAACATTACTAGTGTTTTATATGATTTTTTATGGTTTATAACTTCTAGAACCAACTTAAAAAAATGACCACCTAACTATGACAACTTTTGGTGCAACATTTGCAAAATTACAATTTTGTAATATTGCACTTTTCACATTTTTATGCAATCTTTGCATTTTTGTTATAAACAATCCCACAACTTTGTGACAACCCTCAAACATGTCATGATAGACATTAAAGGAATTTTTACAAAAAATTTACCCTTCTATGGGTCATTTCACAAATTTTGACCCCCTAGACCTATCTAGGACCTTGTTGACAACTTTTGAAACTTCATTACAATTCTTCATCTTACCTTTACAAATGGATTCAACATGAATCACTACATTTATACAAATGATAAAAATGACTTAAAACATCATTAAAACATCTTTTATTCTTCATGAGTCTTTGACCTTCTGGATTAGGTGCCCCTCCATCATACTACCAGCCTTGAAATCTTTCCAAGTCTCTTGGAAAAGTGAATGCAATAACTTGCAAAACAAATTTGACTGCAAATTGCATCTTGAACTTTTGCTTCTTCTTTTTCTTTAGGTGTATCCTTTCCTCTTTGTCTTCTTCACCATGTCTTCAAGCAGAGACTCCCATAAGTAGAGTACATATGGATGCTCTCCAAGGTGCACCAAACCAACTACCTTTCCTCACCAAAGAGTTCTTTCTTTGCCTATCTCCCCAGGTGTTTTGGAAATTTGACAGAGCTCCATGTCTACCACCTGCAGCTAGTGGACCAGCACCTACAACCGAAAACTCATCAGCAAGAATCAAATAACCATAACATAAGGCTAGGTCCTGGTGTGGATTTCCTCCCTCATTGGTCTACCCACACACTCAGGAGCTTCTAGCTCTGATACCACTTGATGTAGAGAGATAAATAGAAACTCATCAATCTCTAGGATCCTGATGATCCAATCTTCTCAACAAATGAATAAATTTTCAGAGGAAAATAACATCTCTAAATAGTGAACTATATATGACAACATTGACAACTTCTTAACAAATATTTCGTTGGCTTGCACTGTCTCTAGTTAATCAATCATAACTTTGTCTGTACTATCCATACAATCAAGTGCTCTTTGTCTGTACTATCCATCTAATATTTTAATCTAAAACTTAACTTTCACTGGGTTTTTCTATAATAGTGAGACTATTTCCACATAATTTCTTGACATGTTCTTAATAACATTACATCCATTTTATATCAAGTGGCTCTGCCACCTTTAAAAAAAAAAAAAACATTACATCCATTCATTTATAAACATTCTCTTGGGGTCTAAAACATCCTTTGGGTCTATTAAACACAACCAAAAATCTTTTAAATATCACAAATACTCAAAAAATTTAGAATTACTGTCAAAACTCTGGAATTTGACTATCACAGTTGACTAGGGTATCACTTTTCTCATATTACACAAATCCATTTCAACCCAAACTAGATACATTTTAAAGAATGGAGAATGAACTAAAAAATACCATAGTTATAAAAAATATCCAATGGTTACTTCCAAAGATATGAAAAAACCCTTACAATCAATCCATAATTGAGGGTTTGGAACCCATTTTGACTAAACTTCATGGATCTTCTTGGATTCTTATGGGAAAATATTCTAATTGATGATCATATATTTTCATTAGTATACAAAGGAAACTATTTTTGAACCTTCGGTAACATGATCACCGACTGACAACAAACAAAATTCAGCAAAACAGACAAGTGCAGAGATCACCGAAAGTGTATTAGCACAATGATCACTGACAAACAATCTAGAGTGTAAACTGAGAGCATAGTTTATAGTGTAAAATGACAAATAGATTCAAAGAGTAAATCAACAACAAAGTTCACAAAGGAACCCAAGACCATAGACTACAAAGAAACCCGAGCACCAGTCGACCGAGAGCCAATTTTATTTTTGATAAATGTGGATCTGAGTTACACATTAGATAAAACACTTGAGTTTTATATTTAACTTTATTCTTAGCTTTAAAACCATTTCTTGAGGGACAAGTAAAGCTTATGTAATTGTGTTAATCAGTTTAACTGATTCAAAACATGCAAACTAGGAGATCAAGGTCAAGTTATAAACCTTTGATCATAGACTTTTTATTGTAAAGCGTGAAACCTAAATAGGTCAATTCATTGTATAAATAGATGTGGTAATCAATTAGAACATGATGATTTTAGCCCCAATAGACATCTATGGATCAGACAAAGAGTTTCATGTAGAAGAACACAAAAGACATAATATAGTTATGAAGAACAAGATTCAGGTCTACCGAGCAGAACAAAGGTATTAATCAATCATTATAGGTGATACATATACATTATGAACTTAAAGGATCAGTATTCAAAAATTCAGGATTGCATATCATCAGGTCAACAAGTATTTTTGACTACTCTCTAATAATTGTAGCAAATAGAAGAAATCCTTTCAGAAGGTGGACTTAATAGTCTTTATGTAAATCTCTTAACCGAGTGCACACTTGACAGTTTTTCTAAATCTCTTAATCGAGTAGACCTAACTAGTCTAAAATGTTACTCCTAATAGGGTAAAATCATTAGAATTGATCACACTTGTAGCCTTAACCGGCACCTTCCATTCTACAGATAGTGAAGCTTTGTGGGTTTCATCCCCACCGCAGTTTTTACCTTCTAACAGGGGTTTTATGTGTTACCAATTCTTGTGTCATGTGTACTTACATTTCATGAATGTTTACATGCAATTAAGTTTATGTTTTGATATTACATGCATAAGATAGAAAAACATCTATGGTCGGTAATGCAAGAACACAATATCAAGGGTTAATTGATAAACAAATTTAAGGGTACTGATTCACCCCTCCCCTCTCAGTACACACCATTCCATTATTCCAACAATTGGTATCATATCTAGATCTCTTATTTGGAAAAATTTAAATCACTTGAGAGAAAAGATCATACAATGAAAAGGTATAAGCTTGATAAGAATATTGAGAATCAGAAGTTGCAAATTTAGATCTTCTATGAGTAATACAAAGAAGAAAGAATCAAGATGAGAGAGCTACTGGATGAAAGAAAAGTTATGGAATCTCGCTGCAATGAGATAGACTATCATGAAGAAGAGATACCTGTATGCACCCTAAAATGGTTGCCTAGACTATGGGCCCCCATTCTTCAATTTATCAAATGACGGAATTAATTTATCAATTTCTTGAATCAATGCCTTGGAATATTTTCAATTCAAATCAATTTCCTTGATCAAATCGTAATTAATTCAATTATTTCAATATTTCCTAAGGTTTGATCATTTTACCCATAATCTTATTTAATTAAAAGAAAACATACCTTTTAATTAAATAAAATAATCTTATTTAATTAAAAGAAAACATCCCTTTTAATTAAAGAAAATAATCTTATTTAATTAAAAGAAAACCTCCCTTTTAATTAAACAAAATATAAAATACACTTTGAATGCACATATTTCTAAGTGGTGGGCTTTTTCCTCTTACTTTCCTTTTTAGGGATTTATCCCAAATTTCTCTTGAGGATGAATTCATCTCCACACTTTCCTTTATAAAGAGCACTCTCCTTCTCATTTTAGGATCCAAATTTTATGTTATTGTTATGCTGCAGGTTTGGAGAGCAATTTTGGAGGAGAGTTTGAGCACTTGAGCTTGAACATTGCAACTTCTCTTTTCTTGTCTTCTTCTCTAATGCATCCATGGAAATCCATTTAGATTAATCTTGCACTTTCATGTTAGATTAGATTCATATTTCATTTCATAGAATAATCTTGCATCTATATTTCCTTTCATAGATTAGTTTTCTTTCATGCATTTTTATCATATAGAATAGCTTCCATTTTCATTTGCATGCACATTTGATGATCATGGAGACTAGAAATCTTTCTTTTCCTCTTTGAATCTCTCATTTTATGGTGTACTTGCATGCGCACAAACTAGGCCTAAATTGAGGGCCTTCATTATAAACCCTTGCACTCCATGAATAGAGAGCTACGAGTCACCATTTGAGACCTCATTCTTGAGCAATCTTGGATATAATGACTCATTGAAGTGTATCAAAATTTTAGCACACAATACCTGATTTGTTTGAGTCATTAGGATCCACATCTAGCAATACATTAGACACATATGAAGGAAGAATTAAAAGTCTGAATGAAATCAATCAACATCTAAAAGAACATGTAAAGGTACTGAAAATCGGTCAAGATACACAGATGGTAAGAATGATTAATGTTATGAATAACGCTAGACAAGCTAAACAATAAAGAACATTAGCTATTGATGATAGGAGAAAGATCAATGAGAAGCTACAGGGGGGAGAGAGAGAGAGAGAGAGAGAGAGAGAGAGAGAGAGAGAGAGAGAGAGAGAGAGAGAGAGAGAGAGAGAGAGAGAGAGAGACTTATTGAACAACATCATAAGATTACCAATCAAATAGTTCTTATGAGTCATGAGGCAAACTGAATGAACATAGAACTCAATGGGAAATTGGAAGCTATTAGTGAGCTAAGAGAAGAAAATGAGAAACTAAAGCATGAAGTAAGGATTCAACAACAACACAATGATATGATCAAGAAAGATGAAGAAAGCTCAAAAAGAATGGATGATTTTCTGGATGGACAAAGAAGACTCAACAATAATACTGGTCTAAAGGTATTCCTAAATCCACATCTACATTCATAGGTAAATTTTATAATTGTAAAAAGCATGGACACAAAGCACATGACTGCAGATCTAAGGTGAAACTACCAAAGAAGGAATTCTACATGGAAAAATATTGTTCTACTTGCAAAATGCATGGTCACACATCTCTTTAATGCAGGAAAAAGAAAAACCAAGCATGGAAACTAAAAGAACAAGAAAATTCTTATCAACCGAGAAGAGTTGGTAACTCATATGTTTGGCATTACAACACATGGACAAATTTCACAAAATGTGGTAGATATGGACATAGCTGCAAAATGCATGAGGAAATGGATAAGAAGGTCTAGGAATTAGAATAACTTTAGAATGGCATGCTTACAATGTCATAAGGTCAGTCATCTAAGAAAGGACTATAGAGACCATGTGACAGAGACAAGAACTTTTTCTAATGGGAACACTATTGAAGATGTCAGGAGAATGAGAAATCAAATGTGGAGGAAAGCTACAAGAAAAGATGATGCTAGAATGAGAACCACAGTTAGTGACACCTCATCCAATGGATCTAGTGATATCACCACCCCCACCTAAGAAGAACAAGTAAGTATGGAACTACACTATACAAAGCCATATTTTACATTAGTTCCAACATACATTGATAATATGCCAAATTAGCATGAATGAAGATGCATTATGGTATTACTTGTTATAAATTTGTGAATACAATCTTATCGGTCAATACATACCAAGAATCATTGGTATACATATAAAAGCCAAGTTGTCAATGTAAACCGAGCATCATCGATAATCATGTAAAAGTACAAATCAAATCTTCGCTACATATCGAGCACCGTTGGTGAACATGTGAAAGGTTAATTAAGTTGACACTTATGTCGAGAAGTGTATACTCACCGAGCTGAGAATTTTTCTTGATACCCGAGAAAATCCGTCTTCAACCACCAAGAAGTAGGTAAAGAATTTATTGCACCACTTAGGGCATCATCTATAAAAGGGTGATAGAAAGATCATTCATTCACCAAGTGTTTAAGAGCAAAGAGAAGAGAAAAGAATAGAGCGAAGAAGAGTGACCAAAGAGAGACCACATTGCAGAGAGATTCACAAGCACATTCATGGATACTATAAAATATTATCATCATCTACAACTAAGATCACGTGAGTATCTAGACTTACTGAGCTCATAGTTTGTTTATGGAGAAAGCCCTAATTCTATGAAAAATATGGCAACCACATCGTGAGTCTCCAAGATCAATGCAAAGGACAAGAAGGTCAATCTAATCAAGAATACAGCCTGTGAAGAGCCTAAGTATAAATTTTTCCCCGAGGTTGCATCACAAACCGATGATGCTAGAGTGTTGTCAAGCATATCTCCTAGGGTTTTTCTAGTTGAGTATGTCCGAGCATATATCCAATGTAAAGTTGCAGAAATCAGAGATCTTGAATTTGAAGAAGCTTACAAGAAGCTTGGCACAAATGGAAACATTAAGGATGAAAACAAGCATAGAGGTAAAAGGGTTAACAAATGCCCTAATCTCCCCAAAATATTTTAAAACTGAGTGAATTCAGATAGTACTCAGTAGAGTACATGACAAGAAAATGTGGTTGGATGAACCGCTAAGGATGTAATACATGCATTAACCGGTTATCCAGTAACCGACAAGGCCAAATCCCTTAAACATCCTTCTCACCCCAAGATTGAAAAGATGACAGGTGTAGTATGGAATGACAGGGGTTTAAAGGTTAAATCCATCACCAATCCAGAAATGAAGTTCGGTGCATGTGTATTGGGATACAAGGTATTCCAAGCCAGCTGATTAAACAACATAGCATGTGGAGCAGTTGACACTGCCTACAAGATTGTAAAGAAAGGTCTACAAATGGATTTATTCGAGCTTATACTGAAGCAACTAGAGGAGAATATGAGGACAATTAGGTCAGCAAGGTCTAATTCATGTAAGTTTGGTTCACTCCTCACATGTACATTTTTCTATTTCCAGAATTTCTTCCCATCTGTTGGTAATGTCAATTGGGACACAACCCAACTAGTAACTGTACAAATTAGTGAACATATTATAGTGAACATATTAAGTCACTAGGGGACAATTTTACATTAGTCATGTATGCATACTTCACTACTTTTAAGGAAAGAATGCAGAAAAGGATGAGGATACCTGAACAACTGGTGGAACAATATAAAGATGATATATGTTTCATAGTGGATACAAACATCACTTTAATAAAACTAGCTATACCAAGGACAACATGGTTACCACCACTTGATTATGAGATCAACATTGATCAGGCCACAAATGCTATTGAATAATTATTGAAAGAAGCAGTAGACAAATCATTACCAAGATTTGGCACCTATGAAGAAGCTAAGGCCAGAACCAAAATAGGCCTAGTAGTGAAAAAGATTGACAGAAAGAAGATCGAAATGGTAAAAACACTTCAAAAGAAGCTATCGGTAAATGATGAAGAATCAGAACAAAAAGATGACACCGAGGGACATTCACCCATCGGTCAAGGTGAGAAATTGACTTTGAGTCAACTGAATTTGACGCACCACTAGCAAAGAAACCAAGAACTATTGCTGCATCAAGAACTAGGAGTCAGAATTCAAAAGATGCAGACTCACCGTCGATAAATAAAGGCATAGTGAGGACTTACAAGAGAAAGCCTCAAACTAGGAAACAAGCATTGATGCAAAGAAGAAGATATATCCGAGGAAAAGAGGACAAAGATGACACTACATAGGATGAGAGTGAAAAAGCACTCCAACCTAAAAAGAACAAAGTTCCTAAGATAATTGATGACATTGGTGCATCAATCGTCAAGACAAGTAGCATATCAAATTATAAGATAAGTCAATGGCTAACCTTATCTCCCAGAGATCAAACCAAGATTGAAGAATTCATCATCAAGGCAATGATTGCATTCAAATATGTACCTATACAATTTAATAAGATGATTCCACAAGAGCTTAATGAAATAATATCTGCAAGGTGAACATATGCACTGCATACAGAAAAAAATATAAGGGAAAGATCCCTAGTCACAATTATGCCACCCGAGTCAAAAGTTGAAGAAATTGATGAAATGATGAAGAAGCATTCAAATAAATTTTCAGCTAAGATGAGAGCATACAAGGTACTAGAGGGAAGATTAATAGAGATTTATAAAGAAAGTGATGAAACTTGGAATGAAATATTCAATCCACCTAAGGAGGATAAAAGCCCCGAGAAGGTATTAGCTCTTACCAAGACCCCTCATAATGAAGAGAAAGAGGCCACACCAAGCCCTGAGCACATATTCATAAATGACACCGAGGACATCAATCCAGCTTATTTGACAACATAGGCAAGCAAGGCCATGGATGATGTACCTCATATTTTCAATCATTAGGGGATAGAGCAGAAGTCACAATAAAAGATATAACACTCATTGATTTTGATGATGAGCCCAAGCAAGATGAAGATGTAACTACTGCCATCGAGAAGGAAAAGGAAATGAATACTATTTATTTTGCATAGGTAAATATACCATGTGACATGCCATTATTGATACAAGCTATCAATGTCATTACAAAGGCAAAGGAAAAGACACCTGAACCTAATGTAAACACACCGATGGACACAAGTGATGATCAAGGGAAACAAAATGATACAACTAAAGAGAAGAAATATGCAAGTGGAGAGGATAAAACAAGTGATGCCACTGACAAGACCACTGAGGGTGAAAAGGCTACAGATTCAGATAAGGTTAATGTGGAGATGTCCACCACCGACCAATGGGTTAATACCAAGCAACACACAAAAGGAACCACACCTCTCACACAATCACCAAAGAAAGAAAAAGAGCATGAACTAGCTATAGTTCTACATTCCCCTACTTCCAGCAAAATTTCAAAGAAGAAGAAGAATAAAGAAACAGTCACCTTGCATGAGATTATAGAAATACCTGACTGTAATCCATGAACACTGGATTATGAGTCAGTAACAAGGTATGGAGAATTGCGTAAAAGGAAAGCCATACAAGATAAGATAATATTGAGTACAAGGACACACAGGTACTAGAAACTAAAAAGGAAATACTATTATAGATAGTACCCGACACTCAAATTGATCAAAGTACACCAATACTTGATCAATTAGTAGTTCTCACCAAGGCCACTACATCACATAATATGGAAGCTGAGAAGGTAATAGAAGAACATGCAGAGGAGAAGTACCAATACAAACTAACTGAGAAAATTAGCCAAGAAATGGGAGAGAACAAGGTAAAGCTATCTAAACTGGTCAATACATTTGAACCAATTATTTCATAGGTTATAACCTTAGTTCAAAACTTATGCACCATAGAGAAATTCACTAAGGAGAATAGTGAAAATATTGCTAAGATAGATGCAAATATTAATGCTAGTGCACAAGAGCTCACAACTGATGAAAATGCATTCAAGTTACATTATGAGAAGCTTGTAGAATCTAAATGGTTGAGACTTGAGATTCAAGAGGCAGAATCCAAAATCCAAGATGAGGCAACCGAGCTCCAAGCTCTACTCTACTGAATCTCACCTTACTGCAACAACACATGATTGTGGCAAAAACACTAATTTCCACCCTGGAGATGTCTGTCACCGACAATATCTATGACATGCACGCTAGGAGAAAATTGGAGCAAATGGACCTAGAACACCTCAAGGAGAAATGGGAGAAGATGATGGAAAACATAAAGAAACCCCATTCACACATCTTTGACAAGTTGTAAGTGTAAAGGAGAAAAATGATGTTTATGGAATAAGAGTGTTTTGATACTCAAATCACTTATCACCTTTACATTTAATGTTTAGAGTGGAGGGATAAATAAGATATTCCCTTTTATTCTCAAATGCACAAAGGAAGGATCCAAATTGATCAACCCAAAAAGGATCAATGCATAAATGAATCAATCTATTGGAAATAAGAATAAAGAAGGAGATCCTAGGTTTTCCTCTTAAAATATGTTTTTGAAATGAGTGTAAATGAATGTGATAGATTTAGAATGATTAAGGCTTTGAATTGAAATGAATGATAGAAAAGTACTAACCTTGAAATAGTGCAGATCAAAGATTGTTGTTTTCTAATATCTGTAGGCTGTTTCTAGAGATGCTGATAGTTGATACCAAACTGGAACACAGAGACAAACAAAACCCAAAAATATTTTTCCATTCTGATGTCATCTTATGGAAAAGGTTGACCTTGTACCACAAATGCCAACCCTGTCCTGCACAGATCCAAAAGTGTCCCTGTTCACGCTGTCCAAAAGAAGGCTGAAAAGGGTATCCAGATCTGGTCTCAGATCTTCAATCCCAAACTTGTACCTAAAAGAAAAAGAGAGGTCAACCCTGTACCACTTTTTCCAACTCGATCTGCCTAGCTTTGAAAGTGTCCCTATTTGCACAGTCTGAAAGAAATCTGAAAAGGGTATCCAGATCTGGCCTCGGATCTATAGTCCCGAACCTTGTACCTGCAAGAAAAAAACATTTGTTTGTTGTGGGGAAGGGGTTTGCCTTAGTCAAACCCCAATTTAGGAATTAATCTTGAAATCAATAATTGAAATAAGAATGCTAGCAAGTAGTAGAATTGAATCTAACAATGAAGCTATGATATTGAATTGATATGCAATTGTAATACAAATGTAAGCAAGTATGTAAATATGAAAGCAT
>MU227677.1:540144-552077 GCA_018584345.1 Thuja plicata
GATCTTGAAGGAAGATCACACCATCATGATGGCTAGATCTAGGGCTTGAATGATAAATCTTGAATGCTTGAACCAAATCCCTTCAAAGGCTTGAAATCTTGAATCCTTGATCTTCAATGGAGAACTTAAATTCTTGAGAGGAAGACTTGAACACCTTGAGAGCTTGAGAACATGTAGAACAATGGATGCTTGAACAAAATCTTGATCACCTCTTATCACTTAGTTGAGAGTTTGATCATGCTTAGAGAAAAATGAGAGAGAAGGCTTCCTTTTATATGGAATTAGGGCACAATCTTCTAAGGAGGACTACATAGGATAATGAAATCATCATTTAATCCTTTACCCCTAGGAGAGGACCTATATTAAATATAATTTAGGAATCAATCATTTTAGAACCCGAAACAGCCGACCCAGGAGTGGGAGAGAACTTTTAGCAAAGACCAACATCCAGGAAACTGTGGGATTCTGGGTTTGGGACCCTGGGACAGGGTCAAGGTTGACCCTGTCCTAGGATAGGGTTGAGGTCAACCCTATCCTAGGGTAGGGCCAAGGTTGACCCAGTCCCAGAAGGTCGACCCTGTCCCTGCATCCCAGAAACAGAGTCCTGCAACCCAGAATGCAGATATCAGTCCTGAAAGTGGTATAAGGAGGAGTAGATCAGGGGGATATGATGCAGAAATGGGGGGATGATATAATGGAGGTCAAATACATCCCCTAAGGAGGGATAAATTCTCTTAACATGGAATTTCTTCCATTTTAAGATGATACAGTAAGTATTAAACCTTTGTCATTATTTTCAAAAAAGGTGGAAAATATGTGTAAATATAATGTGTACATAGTATGATATTCAAAGGGGGAAACAACGTATACATTTATTGAGTAAAAAGGGAAAACATGTGTACAAACAAAAAGGGAGAAAATGTACCAAGGAAAACATGTATATATAATTCATACATTGCACTTGTACTGATGCATGTATATAGGGGGAGTCATTGACAAGGTAAACACATAGTGTATATACTGAACATATCATTTTTTGATACTAATTCCAAAGGGGGAGATTGATGATCATATTTTGTCATTAGTATACAAAGGAAAAAAATTTTGAAGCGTCGGTAACATGATCACCAAGTGACAACAAATAGAGGTCACCGAAATAGACAAGTGCATAGATCACCGAAAGTGTATTAGAAGAATGATCACCGAAAGATAGTTTACAGTGTAAACTGAGAGCACATTTTATAGTGTAAACTGACAAATAGATTCAAAGAGTAAACTAACAACATAGTTCACAAAGGAACCTGAGAGCATAGACTAAAGAGAAACCCGAGCACTAGTCTACCGAGAGACAATTTTATTTTCGAGAAATGTGGATCTGAGTTACACATCAGATAAAAAACTTGAGTTTTATATTTAGATTTTTGCTAAGCTTTAAAACCATTTCTTGAGGGACAATTAAAGCATATGCAATTGTTTTAACCAGTCTAACTGATTGAAAACATGAAAACTAGGAGATCAAGGTCAAGTTATAAACCTTTGATCATAGAGTTTTTATTGTAAAGCGTGAAACCAAAATAGGTCAATTCATTGTATAAATAGATGTAGTAATCAATTAGAACATGATAATTGTAGCCACATCAGACATCTATGGATCAGATAGAGAGATTCAAGTAGAAGGACACAAAAGACAAAATTTAGTTATGAAGAACAAGATTCAAGTCTACTAAACAGATCAGAGGTATTAATCAATAACTATAGGTGATACATATACATTGTGAACTTAAAGGATCTGTATTCAGTAATTCAGGATTGCATATCATTAGGTCAACAAGTATTTTTGACTACTTTCTAACAATTGTAGCAAATAAAAGAAATCCTTTAAGAAGGTGGACTTCACAGTCTTTATGTAAATCTCTTAACCGAGTGCACACTTAACAATTTTGTTAAATCTATTGACTGAGTAGACCTAAATAATTTAAAATGTTACTCCTAATAGGGTAAGATCATCATAAGTGATCACACTTGTAGCCTTAAATGACACCTTCTACTTTGTAGATAGTGAAGCTTTGTGGGTTTCATCCCCACCACAGTTTTTACCTTCTAACAAGGTTTTTCTATGTTACCAATTCTTTTTTCATGTGTACTTAAATTTCATGAATGGTTCTATGAATGTTTACATTCAATTAAGTTTATGTTTTTATATTACATGCATAAGATAGAAAAGCATCTATGGTCGGTAATGCTAGAACATAGTATTAAGGATTAATTGATAAAAAGTTTCAAGGGTACTGATTCACCCCTCCCCTCTCAGTACATACCATTCCATTATTCCAATGCTAACATTATCAAAGAAAAATTTAGTTCATCATTAAATATTTCCAAATCATAAAAAAGGTTATTCAATCCATTTCCATTCCTTAAAGTACTCTGTAACAAAAAAACTGTGACTGGAAACAAAAGACAGTAAAGATGTAAAAAGAACAATTCCTTTATTGAATTATTAAGGTTACAAAATATTACAATACTTTTCTGATATTCCTCCTTTCCTTCCTAGAATTTTTACATTGGGGATCCTCCATACAAAACCTTTGAAATCCTTTGGACTCTCACCACATGTCTGCAGATTGGTGATAGTTTGAGATCTAAGGATTGTGACTTCTCCAAAAGCCCAACTTGAATACCATACCCTCATTTGAACACTACAAGTGTTTTATGTGATTTTTTATGGTTTCTAACTTCCATAACCAACTTCAAAAACTGACCACCCAACTATGACAACTTTTGGTACAACTTACAAAATTGCAATTTTGCAATATTGCACTTTTTACATCTTTTATGCAATCTTTGAATTTTTGTTATAAATAACCCCACAACTTTGTGAAAACCCTCAAAATATGTCATGATATATATTCAAGGAATTTTTACAACATATTTACCCTTATATGGGTCATTTCACAAATTTTGACCCCCTAGACCTATCTAGGACCTTGTTGACAACTTTTGAAACTTCATTACAATTATTGATCTTATCTTTACAAATGGATTCAACATGAATCGATACATTTATACAAATCATCACAATGACTTAAAACATCATTAAAACATCTTTTACTCTTCATGAGTCTTTGACCTTCTGGATTAGGTGCTCCTGCATCATACTACCAGCTTTGAAAGCTTTCAAAGTCTCTTGGAAAAGTGAATGCAATAACTTGCAAAAACAATTTGGCTGCAAATTGCATCTTGAAATTTGGCTTCTTCTTTGTCTTTATGTGTATCCTTGCCTCTTTTTCTTCTTTACCATGTCTTCAAGCTGAGACTCCTGTCAATGGAGTACACATAGATTCTCTCCAAGGTGCACCAAACCAACTACCTTGCCTCGCCCAAGAGTCCTTTTTCTGCCTCTCTCCCCAAGTATTTTTGAAATTTGACATACCTCCATGTCTGCCACCTACAGCTAGTGAACCAAAACCTGCAACAAAAAACTTATCATCAAGAATCAAATAATGATAACATAGGGATAGGTACTAGTGTGGATTGCCTCCCTTGGTAGTCTACCCACACACTCAGGAGCTTCTAGCTCTGATACCACTTGATGCAGAGAGATAAATGGAAACACATCAATATCTAGGATCCTAATGATCCAATCTCCTTTCATCAAATGAAAAACTTGTTAGAGGAAAATAACATCTCTAAATAATGAACTATATATGACAACATTGACAACTTCTTAACAAATGTTTTGTTGGCTTGCATTGTCTCTAGTAAATCAATCATAACTTTGTCTGTACTGTCCATAAAATCAAGTGCTCTTAGTTTTAGCTTCAATATATTTCATATATGTTTTACTCAGGCTCGCATGCTCTGGAATTACCTTCATGTTTGTCTAATATTTTAATCTAAATCTTAACTATCACTGGGTTTTGGTATAACAGTGAGATTCTTTTCACAAAATTTCCTTACATCTTCTTCATAAAATTACATCCATTCATTTATAAAAATTCCCTTGGGGTCTAGAAAATACTTTTGGTCTATTAAACACAACCAAAAATATTGTAAATATCACAAATGCTAAAAAAAATTAGAGTTACTCTCAAAACTCTGGAATTTGACTATCACAGTTGACTAGGGCATCACTTTGCTTGCATTACACAAATCTATTTCAACCCAAAATGGATTCATTTTAAATAATGGAGAATGAACTAAAAAATACCATATTTATATAATTTTCCAATGGTTACTTCCAAATATATGAGCAAACCCTTACAATCAATCTAGAATTGAGGGTTTGGAACCCGTTTTGACTAAACTTCATGGATCTTCTTGGATTCTTATCAGGAAAAATTCTAACATGACCTAATAAAAAGGTAGTTCATCATTAAACATTTCCAAATCATAAAAAATGTTATTCAATCCATTTCCATTCCTTAAAGTATTGTTTAACAAAAAAACTGTGACAGGAAACAAAAGACAGTAAAGATGTACAAAGAACAATTCCTTTATTGAATTCTTAAGGTTACAAAACATTACAAGAATTTTATAATATTCCTCCTTTCCTTCCTAGAATTTTTACATGGGTGATCCTCTATACAAAACCTTTGAAATCCTCTTGAATATCACCACATGTCTGCAAATTGGTAATAGTCTGAGATCTAAGGATTGTGACTTCTCGAAAAGTCCAACTTGAATACCATACCCTCATTCGAACACTACAAGTGTTTTATGTGATTTTTTAAGATTTCTAACTTCCAAAACCAACTTCAAAAGCTAACCACCTAACTATGACAACTTTTGGTGCAACATTTGCAAAATTGCAATTTTGCAATATTGACCTTTTTACATCTTTTATGAAATCTTTGAATTTTTGTTATAAACAACCCCACAACTTTGTGAAAATCCTCAAGACATGTCATGGTAGACATTAAAGGAATTTTTACAACATATTTACCCTTATATAGGTCATTTCACAAATTTTGACCCCCTAGACCTATCTAGGACCTTGTTGACAACTTTTGAAACTTCATTACAATTCTTGATCTTACCTTTACAAATGGATTCAACATGAATCAATAAATTTATAAAAATGATCACAATGACTTAAAACATCATTAAAAAATCTTTTACTCTTCATGAGTCTTTAACCTTCTAGATTATGTTCTCCTGCATCATACTACCAGCTTTGAAATCTTTCCAAGTCTCTTGGAAAAGTGAATGCAATAACATGCAAAAAAAATTTGACTGCAAATTGCATCTTGAACTTTGGATTCTTCTTTGTCTTTATGTGTATCTTTTCCTCTTTGTCTTCTTTACCATTTCTTCAAGCTGAGACTCCCATAATTGGAGTACACATAGATTCTCTCCAAGGTGCACCAAACCAACTACCTTGCTTCACCCAAGATTCCTTTCTATGCCTCTCTCCCCAGGTCTTTTGGAAATTTGACAGACCTCCATGTCTACCACCTATAGCTAGTGGACCAACACCTGCAACAAAAAACTCATCAGCAAGAATCAAATTGCTATAACATAGGGATAGGGCCTAGTGTGGATTACCTCCCTTGGAATTCTACCCACACACTCAGGAGCTTCTAGCTCTGATACCACTTGATGCAGAGAGATAACTGGAAACTCATCAATCTCTAAGATCCTAATGATCCAATCTCCTTTCAACAAATGAACAAATTTTCAAAGGAAATTAACATCTCTAAATAATGAGCTATATGACAACATTGATAACTTAACAAATGTTCTGTTGGCTTGCACTGTCTCTAGTAAATCAATCATAACTTTTTCTGTACTATCCATACAATCAATTTCTCTTAGTTTTAGCTTCAATATATCTGATATATGTTTTACTCAAGCTCACATGCTCTAGAATTACCTTCATGTCTGTCTAATCTTTTAATATGAAACTTAACTATCACTGGTTTTTTTATAACAGTGAGACTATTTCCACACAATTTCTTGACATGTTCTTCATAAAATTACATCCATTCATTTATAAAAATTCCCTTGGGGTCTATAAAATCCTTTTGGTCTATTAAAAAAAACCAAGAATCTTGTAAATATCACAAATGCTCAAAAAGTTTAGAATTACTCTCAAAACTCTGGAATTTGACTATCAAAGTTGACTAGGGCATCACTTTGCTCACATTACACAAATCCATTTCAACCCAAATTGGAGTCATTTTAAAAAATAATGGAGAATAAACTAAAAAATACCATAGTTATATAATTTTCTAACAGTTACTTCCAAAGATATGAGCAAACACTTATAATCAATCCAGAATTGAGGGTTTGGAACTTGTTTTGACTAAACTTCATGGATCTTCTTGGATTATTATTGGAAAAAATTATAACATGATCTAAGAAAAAGGTAGTTCATCATTAAACATTTCCAAATAATAAAAAGGTTATTCAATCCATTTCCATTCCTTACAGTACTCTGTAACAACAAAACTGTGACTGGAAACAAAAGACAATAAAGATATACAAAGAAAAATTCCTTTATTTAATTCTTAAGGTTACAAAACATTAAATTTTTTTTATGATATTCCTCCTTTCCTTCCTAGAATTGTTACATGGGTGATCCTCCATACAAAACCTTTGAAATCCTCTTGATTGTCACCACATGTATGCGGAATGGTGACAGTCTGAGATCTAAGGATTGTGACTTCTCCAAAAGCCCAACTTGAATACCATACCATCATTAGAACTCTAAAAGTGTTTTATATGTTTTTTATGGTTTCTAAATTCCACAACCAACTTCAAAAACCAACCACCCAACTATGACAACTTTTGGTGCAACATTTACAAAATGACAATTTTGCAATATTGCAGTTTTTACATCTTTTATGAAATCTTTGTATTTTTGTTATAAACAACCCCAAAATTTTTTGACAACCATCAAAACATGTCATGATGGAAATTCAAGGACTTTTTACAATATATTTACCCTTCTATGGGTCATTTCACAAATTTTGACCCCCTAGACGTATCTAGGACCTTGTTAACAACTTTTGTAACTTCATTACAGTTATTGATCTTACCTTTACAAATGGATTCAACATGAATAAATACATTTATACAAATTATCTGAATGACTTAAAAAATCATTAAAACATCTTTTAGTCTTCATGATTCTTTGACATTCTAGATTAGGTGCCCCTGCACCAGCCGACAATGTGAGTAAATATATTTGTTGAAGGATATATAAGATCAAGTTTTTGAGATGTTTTGTATGAGATATGGTTGGAAATTATTTATATATGTTGCATGTGATTGATGGAGCAATATAAAAATTTTGGCTATCAATTGAGCAATCTATTTTGTACTTAAATGGAACTGTATTGACATTGTTGATGCTATTTCCCAGTTCACTTTTTTGGATGAATAATTTTGTATGACAATGAGCCTCTGAAGGTTGCAAACCTATTTTGTAATCTAAGTAGTGTTCTCTAGTATATAATCCTAAATGCATGCACATTACCTTTATGTACTAAACCCCTAACATGGAAAATTATTTTTTCAAAAGTAATACTTGTGGGTTCCATCCCCACCATGGTTTTTTCCCTTAACCTAGTTTCCATGCAAAAATCATGGTGTTATGATGTTGTGGATGCTTTTCTTATATTTTAGTTTTTGATTTATTATTGCTTTTAGTTTATGGTTATACAATCAAGTTAAAAATTTATTAAAACCAGAACACTAATTCACCCCCCCTCTCAGTGTTCCTCAATTGTAACATTTGGTATCAAAGATTTGGTCCTTGGAAGAAGTCTAACCACTTAAGGAAGATCCTGATGGAAGATCTAACAATTTCTAGCAGTGGAAGCTCTTGGTTACACTTGATGATCTTTACAAATATAATGCTTATAACTCAGAGTTTGAAAAGAAGCTTAAATATTCTGAAAGTTTTATTAAGAATCTAAAGGAAGAATTGAACAAATCCATAGATAAGAGGAAAGAATTTATTGATCATTTGCAACATAAAGATGATTTAAAGACCTTGACAGACAAATTTGATGAATATGAATAGATTGCAAAAGACAGATATAATCTGAAACATGAATTGGAATTTGTGGTAATGAAGATGACTAAGGAGATTGGAGCTAAGAAAAATATTCAACAAATCTTGAATGACAAGAAAGAATAAAGTTATAGACTGAATGGTGAATTTGGACAATTGCATATTAATCTATAGGAATCTAGACACAATGAGAAGGAGCTTGAAAGAGTCAAAGAAGTTCTTAGGAGTGAAATTTCAGCAACTAATGAATTCAAAGAAAATTTCAAATCTAGTTCAACGAAGCTTGATAAAAATATTATAAGACAAAGAACTAAAGGAGAAACTTGAGGACTTGGATTTGAGAAAGGAGAAAGTTAAGGATCAGGAGAGAAAGTCAATTCATTAGAGAAATTGACTAAAGAACCTAAGAAGACAACTATGAGGCAATCAAATTTCAATGGAAGATGATTTACATGTAACAAATTTGGGCATAGAGAAAATGATTGTAGAAGTAGACCTAATGCTACACCATTTTCTGTCTATTGTTTCACTTGCTACAAGTATGGACACAAATCAAATGAGTGCAGATGAAAGGTGAATAATTCTATGAACAAGAGAAACATAACCTATCAAATGCAATAACTTTGTACATATTGTGAAGCAATGCATATTGAAGACAAATCTAGTAAATACAAGGTATGGAAATGTGACATGTTATAATTGTAAGAAATCTGGTCATATTCCTAGGAATTATAGATATAATGTAGGAGGTTCAACATATAAGAACAATGAGAAGAATGATAAAGGAAAGAAAGTAATTGATGTTGAGGAAGTTTGAAAGGGATTGAGCAAGACGTGACTTATAAAAGAGAAGATTGATGCTACAGGGAAGAACGTACCAGTTTACGATGTGGAAATTTCATTAGAGAACTGATTAGGTCATTGACTTAAGGGGGAGTATTTCATATAAAAATACTTACCCGAACCCTAAATCTGAGACAAGAGTAAATGTGATTGGCATACGAAGATGCAAAAGTCAATTTATGACATTTTATGTTGTTTTTGATAACTTTTTTTTACATTTGGACAAACCAGCGATGAATTTTCTATCCTCTATTCTGAGACAAAGGGAATAATGCATTAATTGCTATCTAAAGTTTTAGCATGTAAGGTAACAAAAGGGTATTTATTGTTCTCATTTCACACCTCTTAAGTTACATAAGTATTTGGAGATAATTCTAAGGTAGATTCGAAGAAGATTAAGAAGATTTATTAGCGACTTTATTGTTAAACCCTAAAATCATTGGAAAGGTAGTTTTCATTGCACAATTTCATCTTTGAGAGTTAGATTATGGATATACCTAGAGAAGTAGATATAAAGGAGTGACCTAGAACAATGTTCAATAAAAATCCACACAAATCAATAGAAGACGAACCCGATGGTTCATTTTCATCCATTCCTTAAATAGTTCTTCATGTCAAAGATGTTAGGGAATACATTCATTGTAACTTAGAAAAACTTGGATAAAGTGTGATTGAACAAAAATTTAAGAATGTCTCTATAGAATAATTTTTGAAGGATGAATACAAGATATTGGAAGAGAAGAAATTTTCTTAGGTAAGGGAGTTTGCATATTTATTTGAAACAGATTGGGTTCAATATGTCCTAAGTAGAGTACATGATAAATTTATGTGGCTGGATAAACCTTACAAGAACATGAAGGAGGTACTAAAGGCATTTATAGGATTCTGTGATAGTGGAGAGGTGTGTGTACTGAGATCTATTTAGAAGGACATGGTAACAAATCTCACTAGTTCTTAGTGGGACAAGTGAGCAATGACAATGAATAATATTATTCAACCTGATCTAAATTTTGCATCCATAGTGCTTGGTTAAAAGGTATTACATTCTAGTAGAGAGAATTCCATTTACGATACAATTATGTACATTGCATACCAGATGGTGAAAGAAGATAGGGAATATGATGTTTGTGAACATTTAACAGTTCAACTTATGAAGAACCTAGAGAAGATAAAGAAAGACAAGAAGAAAATCTTCAAGTATGGGAATCTATTAGTATGTATGTGTTTCTATTTCATCAATTACTTTCCTAGAGTAGGAAACATAAAATGGAAAGAAGATAAACTAGTAGCTATTTAGATCAAGAAATTTTTTTATATGTTAGGAGATAAGAAAGAAAGAATTGATGTATGGGGATACTTTAAAAGTCTTCAAGAATCTATGCATTTGAGGTATAGGATTCAACTTGAGATAGTGAGGAAGTATGAAGAAATAATATGTTTCATGGTAGATATTGATGCTTTTTTGATGGAGGAAACATACCCTAAAACATATTGGGTAATGCCTATGGGATATGAGGTGGATGTTCCACTTCCTGAAGCATATGTTGAAGATATTTTGAAGAAACCTCTAGACAAATTAGAGAAAAGGTTCAATACTTATGAAGATAAGAGCCTTAAAGTACATGATACACTCACTAGACCTGGTAGAGAAAGAAAAATTAGAAAACAAGTTGAGATGGTTGGTGAAATGATGTGTTTCACTAAGGAAAAGATGATAGAAGTAATGAAGAAATTTGAGGAAAAGGAAAAGGAGAAGGGAAAGGTAAAGGTTGTAGATGAACCTATTAATGTTTATGATGATGCCCCTCCTAAATATATACATTTTTTACTATCATATAGAGGCAGACAAACAAGGAGCTCAGTGAAAAATATTGTTAGTTCATTAGAGAATAAAGTGACAAACAAACCTATTACACCTAAACCAGCTACACCGAAGGCAACAACATATAAACCTATTAAGATAGAGAAGTCCCCCAGAAAGAGAGTCAAGTGTAAAGGGAAAAGAACATATAACAGACACAAAGATGATGAAAAACAAGAGGCAATAGATTCAGATGATTCAATGAAGAGGTTGAGAGAAAAATGAGCTAAAGAAGATGGAGCTGTGAGAGATTCTTCACCTAAGAAAGTTTTGGAAGTAGGGGGGCTATGATTATATCTAGTAAACCAATATTCACATGCAATGATACTTTTAAGAATATAACATGGCATGGAATATTAGTTCAGTTGAATAAGTATTATAGTTTTTATGATGATGATGATGATGGTGATGAGAAATGGATATTGGAAGAAGGAATGGTTCAATATCTAAACAAGTTTAATAGATCTTTGGTTGGGATCAAAGGGAAAATCCCTAAGGATTTATTTGACTTACTTGAGGCTAGGGTATTGACAAGATAGAAGGACACATATATCAAAGAATTGATATTAATCAATTTATGTCATGTTACAAGAAAAGAGGAAGTAGAGATTCTACTTGAGGAAGCAAAGAAGGAACTAAACTGGAAGTCAGGGATAAATAATCTTATGCTTTGACACCTTGATGAAGTGAATAAAGAAATAGAGAAGGTAATTACATAGATTTTAATGAAAATATGGTATGAAGTTAATAAGAGGAATGATGAGAAGACTAATGATCCATTAGATACATCTTTTCATATAACTGTGTAGACCTTATGGCAAGACATGTTGTCAATTGGTGCCAAAACACTTAGTCATTTATATAGATACAGTGTTGAACAAGCTAGCAGCTTGAAGTGTTACCCGAGCTTAGTAGTGTCAATCGAGTTGTTAGTTCCAAAGAATATCACCCAAGTCACCATTGTTACCCAAGTGGCATACTATCTCCGAGTGATTAATGTGGTCTGAGAAAATAGTATCACCCGAGTGCTAGGGTTGCCAATTCACTGTGTCACCCGAGTGTCAGTACATCATCCGAGTGGATTATTGGACCTGAGTATCAGCATTGGGCCAAATTAATACATACTTTTTGATACTAATTAAATATGATAAGTATCCAACTTGTGGAGGTAATTTAATTGGATATATATATATATATATATATATA
>MU227677.1:552188-608304 GCA_018584345.1 Thuja plicata
ATGAATCAATTACATATGTGAATATGAAGTGGCATATTGATTAGAATGCTACAATAGTATAAGGAATAGTAGAGACTTATCTATCAAATCCAGGTGATCAGTATTACTTCAAAGGATCTTATTCAGAAAATCAGAGTTGCATAGTAGATCATTCACTACTTCATCCTAACATTGTATCAATCAAAATCCTTTAACAGGGTGGACTTAACAGTCCTTCACAAATCACCTGACAGAGTGCATACTTAACTATATTGTATAAATCCTTTCACAAGGTGGACTTAACAGTCCTTATTTCTCCTAAAAGGGAAGACCATAAGAAGTGGTCAATTGTAATCCTTAACTGGCCAAATTTATTACTGTAGTACTAAATCTTGTGGGTACCATCGCCACCCCAGTTTTACTTTCTATTTGGAAGGTTTGTGGGTAACCAAATATTGTGTCAAGTGTTATGAATTTTTATTGCTTTTCTGTTCCATGCATGCAATTAGATTAGACAATGTAATAAAGGATAAAAGAGAATAATTTTTATTGGTTCCTGATTCACCCCCCTCTCAGTCACCTAGCCTACAATATATTTCCAACAATCGGTATCATAGCTAAGGTTCTCATATCAGAATTTTAACAATTTGAGAAAAGATTAGAGGAAATAGAATTATATAGACTAGAGGAAGCCATTGAAAATGAAAATGTATATATCTACAAGTGGCCATTGATCAAATTAGAAAACTCAAGGAGAAGCTCTTTCATTCCTTGAAAAGAAGAAAATATTTAGCAATGCAAATGAATGAAAAAAATTACATAGAAGAAAGAATTGAAGATTTATGCAAAGAAAGAAGTTCTAAAGAAGTTGATGCAGCCATTGAAGAGCTACTTGCAAAGAATCTCAATTTTCATGAAGAAGTCAGAAAGTTGAAGAGAGAATAAGAAATTCATTTAGTTAGAATATGTGAAGTCATGGAACAAAAGAACCAAGCAGAAAATGACAGAGATATGGCACAAGGAGACAAAATATTTCTAAGTACAAGATTAGAGTTAAAAAAAATGAAATCCATCATTTTTCACTTAAGAAAGAAGATATGATAAATCAACTCAATAGTTCGAATCAAGAAGTTATCAATCTAAGGACTAAAAATGAAAGACTGCAAAATGATTTCAATACTAAAAAACAAACCAATGAGAGTATGATGAATTCACAAGTAAGAATGGATCAGTTGACAGAGAAAACTCAATTCAAAAATCATGGACAAACTAAATTAGGTTATACTGAACAAGGTGAATCCTCACAACAAGGAGCTCAAAAGAACAAGAAACCTACATGTAGTCATTATGGTAATTTAGGGAATACATCAAATAAGTTTTGGAGAAATGGGAAGTCAAATTTTAATGGAAAATGATATAGGTGAAACAAACATGGACATAGGGCAAGTGAATGCACTGAGAAACCTAAGTTTTAAGAAAAATGTTTCAATTGTAATAAAAGAGATCATAAGTCTTTCGAGTGCATAACTAAGAAATGGAACCCTGCTGAACAATTAACTAAAGCAATTTTTGGCTGGGATTAAAACACAAGGAGAAGATGTTGTCATTGTGGTGAGTATGGGAACATTGGTGTAAATTGTACAAAGACTCATCTTAGAAAAAGGAAACCTACTAAGAGATGTTATGTGTGTAAATAACTCGGTCATCTAAGAAAGAAATTGTATGAATAGAGAGAAAGTAGATACTAGCTTTGAGAAAGGCAAAGCAAAAGTTTATGAAATCAGAACTCAGATGAGTCAGTAAAGGGTAAGGAAGTCTCCTAATAATTTAGACCAAAACAATGAAGGATAAAATGACACCCAAAATAGTGAATTGGGTGGATCCACTATCTCCAAATAAAGATGCAAGGAGATAACTAGAACTGTGCATACAATCCATCATACATCAGTTCCAGATATGCTAGCAAGTCCAAATTTTCATATTGATGCACTAGGAAACATTATGGTTCTAACCAGGTTAGGATCTCAATTACATCTGAGTTACTCAGGCTTAACCGAGTTAAGTCAAGTTGTATGGTTTCAAAGATGGAAAGTTAGTTTTTTCTAAGCTTCTGAGTAAGCCCACGAGAACTACCTGAGCTGTGACAACTACTATATACAGAGCATTTAATGAAAACCTATGGTGAAATTTCTCATAAATGGTGAAATTGAAGGGTTATTGTTTACCAAGATTTACAATTTGCAGAGTGATTAGTGATTTCCAAGAGAATTTTTGTTTGAAAGCTTTAGTAGCAGCAAAGTTTCATCAATCCTCTGAGCATTATGGAATCTTCATCCCACAGTAAGATTAAGAAGGGATCCAAGATGTTAGTGAGGAATGTTGTGTGCGAACTGCCAAAGTTCAAACTTCATCCGACAATTGTAGAGGAGATAGATCCAAAGGGAGCCCTTCCCAAATTCCTCCTAAGGTACTATTGATTCATGACATTTGAGATTTATATCATTACACCATTCAATAGCTAGGAACATTAGAGATGAATCAAGCATATGAGACACTTTGTGCGGGTGAAAACCTAAATCTGGAACACAAACACCTTAAAGTCAAGGTATAACCCACATATTGCATATGCCAAAGAAATTTAAGATAAAGTGGATTAGGTTTATTCCAAGCCATGTTCACAACATGCACATATGGTTGGAGCAACCAATGAAGATCACTAAGATGATGGTACACCAAGTGACAGGGTACATAATGCTCGACAAACCTAAGGAAACCAAAACCCTACCCTGAGATGACCTATCCAAGAAGACTCTTTTTGAGTGGGATAGAAGAGGCATGAAGTTGAATGGAGTCACTAACATGGAGCTAAAGTTCATAATTCATGTGATTGCACATAAGATATATAGTTTAAGCCAACCAAATAGTGTTCCATGTGAGGCTATGGACTTGGAATACAAAGTGGTGAAGAACAATCTGTTATTCAACCTAGCCGAGTTGCAACTCATCCAACTGAGCAAAAACATGGAGAGCATGTAGGCATCCAAGACCAATTTGTGTAAGTTCAGTTCAATCTTGGTATGCATATTCTTTTATATTCAATTTTTTTTTCTTGAAAAGGTACAGTTGTATGAAAGAAGGAGATGCCTATAATTTATCAAATAAATGAGTTTATAGAAGAATTGGGAGATAAATTTGAAAGCATCATGGATGCTTACTTTAAAAGTTTCAGAGAGTAAATGCATAATAGATTCAGAATTCCCAAACAATTGGTAGAAGACTATAAGGATGATATATGCTTCTTAGTTGACTGTGACAAAGTATACATTCAAGAAGTTAAGCCTAGGCTTGCATGGGTGAAACCTCTTGCATATGACGTTAACATAGATGATACTAGAGACATCATTGAAGGTCTTGTAAATGAGCCCATTGATCCTAAAGAAAAATATTTTGGTACTTATGAAGAAGCTAAGGGAAGAATATCATTGGAAATTGAGATTCCTAAAATCTTGAAGAGAGGAAGGAAGAGAATTGAGAAGTTTGGAAAGAAATATGGCAAGCCAGTAGACTCTCCTCCTTCGACCACTGAAATAAAAAAGGATGACATAAAGGTAGAAGAAGAAGAACCTGAGAAAGAAGAGGAAGAGGTAGAAGCTCTGAGCTAAGAAGAAAAGGAACAGATTACTACATGAAATCAAAGATATATTCCTTGATTCACTAGAGATTGAAGTTAATGAGGAAGACTCCATAATGGACCAAATTGTTGACATAGTCCACAAGTTTAATCATGATCTTAGTGGATAGGAGAAATTATTGCAGAAGATAGAAAGAAAATTTGAGAATAAGGTTCTAGAGAATGTTGCAGGTAAGATTGCAATAGATCAGGTGAAGCTAACCACTATCATTAGCTCTCTAGAAACCACAGTGAATAATGTTGTGGCATTATTTGTAAAGTTGAGTGACACTTCCAAATTTACCATGGAAATGAAGAACAAGCTGACAATGATTTGAAGGCAATTGTAAGCCAGTTGGCACTTGATCCAATTTCAAGTTCAACACATTTTGTTAGGATCAAGTATCTGACTGATCTGTAGGTAGAGCTACTAAGGGAAGAAGGAAGAACAAGGGAATCCCTATCAGCTATACAAATCCAACTCCTTCCTCATATGGATGTCATGCAAAAATATATTTCTTATGCAAAGACACTCATCCATGATAACAACTTTTCCGTTGCAAAGCTTATGATGGAGTTGTTTGCAGAAGTCCAAATTGAATTTCACATCTTGAAGGTGTTGCAAGACAATTGGGACAAGACTTTGTCTCAAATTTTGCAGGTACATTATGATTTCCTTTCATATTTTGGTATTACCTTGTAGATATTTTTTTTGGAATTTGTGTCAAAAACAAGGGGGAAAGATAGGATATATATGTATATATATGAGGAAATACATGTACAAAGAGAAGAGGAAGATATCTATAGTAGAGTTACAAAAACAATTTTGGAAAATAAAAATAGAGTCAGTTGTAACCGAGTTGTAGAGTAGTTATCAAAATAGAGCAAGGACCCAAGCACATGGTAAGGGGTAGTTTTGTCTTAGCAATTTCATCATATTTTTTTGGTATGATAAGTGTTTTTGTCACTATTTCCAAAGGGGGAGATTGTAGACCTTATGGAAAGACATATTGTCAATTAGTGCCAAAACACTTAGTCATTTATATGGATACAATGCTGACCGAGCCAATAGCTTGAAGTGTCACCTGAGCTAAGAAGTGTTGACCGAGAATTTAGTTCCAAATAGTATCATCTGAGTCACCAGTGTTACCTGAGTGGCATACTATCTCCAAGTGATCAATGTGGCCCAAGAAAATAGTATCACCTGAGTATCAACATTGGGCTGACTTCATACATATTGTTTGATACTAATTAAATATGATAAGTAGCCGACTTGTGGAGGTAATTGAATTGGGTAGATATATATGTAAGATACTTTGTTTATCCAAATGTAGATGTGAGAGAATGGATATATGAATCAATTATAGATGCAAATTATGAAGTGATAGATTGATTAGAAGGCTACAACACTATAAGGAACAAAAAGACTCATCTATCACATTCAGGTGATCAATATTACTTCAAAGGATCTTATTCAAAAAATTAGAGTTGCATAGCAGATCATTCACTAGTTCATCCTAACAAGTGTATTAGTCAAAATCCTTTAACAAGGTGGACTTAACAACCCTTCACAAATCTCCTGATAAAGTTCATACTTAACTGTATTGTATAAATCCTTTCACAAGGTGGACCTAATAGTCCTTATTTCTCCTAATAGGGTAGACCATAAGAAGTGGTCAATTGTTAGCCTTAACTAGCCAAATTTATTACTGCAGTACTAAATCTTGTAGGTACCATCCCTGCCCCAGTTTTACTTTCTATTTGGAAGGTTTTTGGGTAACAAAATATTGTGTCAAGTGTTATGAATGTTTATTTCTTTTTTGTTCCATGTATGCAATTAGATTAAACAATATATAAAGGATAAAAGAGAATAAGTTTTATTGGTTTTTGATTCAGCCCCCTCTTAGTCACCTAGCCTACAATATATTTACAACAAACTTTTGATGAACCAATAGACATCATCATTTTAGGTGCTCCTATTAGATTATCAGTTGATGATGAAGATGGATATATCCCTAGAGTTATGAACTAAAAAATAATAATAAAAGGGGAAGAATATGACTTGGTTATGGAAAAGAAGGAAGATGAAGAAAAAGATAAATCTGATGATTAAAATGCAGAAGTTAGAGAAGAAGAAGAGACTATGACTTATAATATTTATACAAAAGATGAACAGATAGGTTCGGTACTGAAGAATGAGATTGATGAAGCAACTACAAGGGAAGATATTACTAATTCAAAGGAAGTGTCGATGATATAAGGTCCAATTCAGTTGGATTCTCTTAGTCCTAAACAATTAATGATCATTTCTACTGTTACACACACTAGAGCTAGAAATCAGATCTTGAGGACTCATAAAAAGGATATTGATTTTCTTACCTTGGCATCTCAATTTATGAGAAATATTTTACCTAAGAAACTATTTATGATGTTTCTATTCTGGGACATTGATTTTCTTACCTTGGCATCTCAATTTATGAGAAATATTTCTATTGTCTACTGGTTAGATTGTAATCCTAAGAACTAAATGAATGTATCCTCTCCCCTCACCTTTATGGATCTTGGGTGTAAGATAAATTCATGTGATTCTTCTAGAGTGGCTACCTCCCAAGAGATTTAGTAGAGCCGGTGAGAGTGGATGCCCAACCGGTAAAAGGCTAAAGCCAAGCCCTTCCAAACCGGTATTAAAAAATTCTATTGTGATTAATGTCACAATAAATAGGTGTGAATTCATTGTGGCAACCAAAATCTCCTCAAATACCTTAGTGGTGCGTTAAAGTCCCTACATTGTTAAGGTGAAAGCCTTGCTTTGAAAGGATTGGGAGAGCCCCCTTAATTGGGAAAATGACTTGATCACAACCACCTGAACAGATGTCCTTACTACAAAATATTTTTCTAGTTTCCAAAAACCCTCTATCAATTGGCGTAGAAGGTCAGAGACTGACTAAGATGCCACACACTCTTACAGCTCTTAGTAGAGACAAAAACCCTTTGGGAAGCAATTCCTTTGGGGTTCGAAGCTTGGTGTGCCTGAGAAGTGAGTGCACATGTAAGGAGGAGCCCATGCCTCCAAGCTTCTAAGTTTTCTGCTAAGAGTAGGCATAGCTGAACTTTGGTTCAAGTGGGGATTCAACAGCTACTATCCTGGCTAGCCTAGGATTGTGATGTTCTTGTTCTGGTACTACAAACATTCTATTTAATGTATTTTTCATGGGTGTATCATTTGAACAATCAAAAATATCATCAAAACACACAAACTATCAATCTTGAACATGTCCAAAACAATCTGTAACTCAAACTATCTATAAAAAAAAAACATGATTTTATCTTGGGAAATGCAAACTGGTCTTAATTGTCTGATTCTGTAAATGTTCTTTTTTCAAAATTTGTATAGTTTCGCATGACATTTCCCAATCTTTACATCATTCTCTGAGAATCTTCACATGATACACTGTAAATTTTCGCGCGACATTTGGCAACAGTGTTGCTATTTTGTCACTTTTTCTTCACCAGTTGGTGTCTTTCTTCGCGTGAGACTGCAAAGTTTCATGTGTGTCGGTGAGAATCTTCGCGCAAAAGAGCATTTCTTCACGTGAGTCTGGAGTCTTTTTTCCAAAACAGTAAGCTAATTTCTGTTAGTCAGGCATACTTATGTCAAATTTGGTCTCTGATCTGGGTCTATTTTTATGCCCTCTATCTTCACACAGTCTGAAACTTGGTTTCTTGGGTTGAGAATTATGTGATTCTTGCTTATACTGGTCTTGTCTCATATCTCTTTGGTCTCTTTCATCTGTATTTTCATGCCTTGTGTCACAATATTCATCTCTTGGCTGTTCTAGCCTCAGCTCTGATGATTTGCACCAAGGATACTTCACCTTTTGGCATGTTCTATGTAATTAATTTGAGACAGTTTCAAGTTTGGTTCTAGTTCACATTCCTTGTTCAAACTTTGTCTATGACTGTCACAGCTCGAAGTGGAAAAACATTTCCTTCAATCCATCAAGATGAATATATGCTTCCCACACCATTTCTGGCTACATCTAGTGAGGAATCATCTCGATCTCCTTCCCCGGTATGTTGACCTTACAATAAGCGGTCATTTCTAGTGGATCTTAGTCGGGTTCAAAATCCTTCGTTCTAAGAAGACCCAAATTTTGAGAACACTCATTTTTTTCATACTGAGTCTTTACACCTTGAATCCTTGCATCCTAGCAAGATGGCGGATCATAACCAATTAGGTGAGGCTAGCAGAGTTGACCTCTTTAAAACTTGGGGTAAGTCCCATTCTCAAGACCCCCCTAACGATGTAGAAGTAGAAATAACTCAAGAAGAGATTGTACAAGCTCATGCTAATAAATATTTCTGTAGGATGATGGGAGTTCTCCTAGCTGAGGAGAAATAAAAATATATTCTTGAACTAGCCAATCAAGGGGCTAAGTTACCCTCCAACTATGATTGTGAAACACTTGTTGAGAAAGAGGAAGAAACTAAAAATTTATCCTTGTGAAAAGAAATGCAAACTATGCAAGAGAAACTCTCTCAACTCTTGAAAGAGAAAGACAAACCTGTTACATAATTCACACTGGAAAGCATCTATCCTTTCCCATTTGACAAAGATCTTTGCATGCCTCCTTTTCCCAAAGGAGTTGAAATTCCTAAATATGAAAAATACTTGGGTACATCTGACCCTCAAGACCATTTGAGAGAGTTTGGTGCTCTCTCCATGGAATTCATACATGACACAACCTATCTCACGAATATTTTCCCATGTAGTTTGGGAGGGTCATCTATGGAATGGTTCTTTAGACAACCAACTGGCATCAAAATTTTTGATGAAATTGCCAATTTATTTCTACAACACTATTCTTACAACATCCAACATCTGGTTCATATCTAAGATCTTTGCAACTTGAAACAAAATCATGGGGAATCCTTCTTTGCATTTTTCCAAAGATGGAGACAACTTTATACACAATATTCTTGCAAGATACCCAAATCTAAAAAGTTGGACCTCTTTCTCGATAATCTTCTACCCAACTTTGGGTATAAAGTACAGCTGCAAGGTCCTCTAACCTTTGTTGACATGATTAAACAAGCTATAAGAATCAAGACATTTATGATCAAGTAAGGAGAATTGACCTTACACAAGGAAAATAAACAAGGGTCTTCGTCCTCAAGAAAAGATAAACTCAAATTTCCTAGTAAGAACCAAAATGTTGTGAATGATGGAGTTGTAGACAATGTAACTCCTAAGCCTTCCAAGGCTGCCTTTAATCTCACTACCACGATGCAAGTGGCTAAAGCCATTGAACAGGCTGTGGCAGATTCCAAACCGAGCATTTCATGATTTTCTGGACCTAAACCTTGGGCTCCTAGACCCAAGTGTGAGTTCACTCCTTTAGGAGAACCTCTTGAGGTGGTTTACAAGACTCTCTTGGAAAACCATTTACTCACTCCACTGGACAATTCATGACCTTATGATCTGCAACCAAGACACTCTTGGTGGAATGAATCCACTTATCTTGATTTTCACCAAAATAAAGGTCATAAAATGACTACTTGTCTTAAATTGTGGCATAAAATCTAGGATCTCATCGATAGTGAGGTTATTGCTATAGGAGGTCACAACAAAAATTCTAATCACCAAGCTTTCAAAGATCCATTTCCTCCTCATGGAAAAGGTGAATCATCTAAAGGAAAAAATACTGATGCTAGGGTCAACTATACATACACCAATAACGACAATGTCATTAATATGGTTGAACCTGTTGATGTTGAATATTGTAATGTCATAATTCTCAAGGGAAGGGAAGATACTTCCAAGTCCAAAAAAACTTTAATTTTGCGAGGGTCTATGTCCCTGTCTTCTAAACAAGAGCAGTCTCAAGTTAGTGCTAATTTTGTTACTCGATCTCGTGCTAAGATCATCATCAAAGGCCCTGAGCCTTCTCTGTCTACATCAAATCAACCTTCAGACAAAGCTAAGATTGACTCTACCAATAAGAATCCAAAAGTGGGTTCCTCATCTAATGCTTCCAATTATAGCATTCTTGATCAATTGAAACATACTAATGCTTAGATAACTATTTTTGAGCTCATAAAAATCTCCCCTGCTCACAGGGAAATCTTAGACAAAGCCCTCACCGAGGCAAATGTCCCAAAAGATCTTGATCTTGACCGGTTTCAATCCATGGTAGGTCACTTGACCTCCTCACATTACTTGTCTTTCTCTAAGGAAGACAACCATTCTTTGAGTCACCCGCATAATAACCCTCTGCACATTGAAGTCATGATTGGTCCAAAGCATGTTCGCCATGTTCCCATAGATAACGGTGCTTGCCTCAATATTTTCTCTACTAGTTTCCTTACTGAGTTAGGCTAAGATGAGGATTGCATTGATGCCCACAAAAATATTACTATTAAGGCCTATGATGAGGAAGAACATAAATCCAAGGGGCTAGTTGTGTTTCCAATCAGAGTTGGTCCTGTTGAACGAGATGTTATCTATCAAGTGCTTGACATCCCTTTGGCATATAATATTCTGTTAGAAAGGACATGGATCCATGAAATGTAGGCTGTCCCTTCCACATACCATCAGTGCATTAAGTTCCCATTCCAAGGATCCAAAGTGACTATACCCGCTAACACACGCTATGATTGCAATACCCTCACAAAATCTGCTAACATCTTTGTGCCTACCAACAGAGAATCTTTTGAACTCCTTGAGAATAAATTAAAAGAAATGGAAAAGAGTTTGACACTCAAAAAAACTGATATGGGAGGATATCAGATTGAACCTGTGCTATCTACTACATCTTTTACTTTGTCTCCACATTCTTTTAGGAGACCTTCTGAGAGCACTAAACCTTCTACGGTTCCTCCTCCAACAAAGTATGGTGGTACCTTTGTACAAGCCATAGTACCATTAGAAGAAGAAGCAAAAAATAGAGCTATCAAAGCTTGGATCTATAAAGAATAAGACAATTCTGAACAAACTACTCCTCCTTATGACATAAAACCTGAGCAATATGGAAAACATCTATCTATTATGCAACATTTTGGCTATAAAGGAAATGGTCCCATAGGTGCAAATCATAAGGGATTGATTGCACCACTTGAAGCTATTGGTCATAGAACATGTGACTCTATAGGTATAGGCTTCTAGAAACTCACATTTCAACTAGGGATAAAAAAATTTGTACCTCAAGGAGATAAAAGACCAACACCTAAAGAAACATCTAAAACTGCAGAATCTGAAGACAATTCTGATGAGGATAGTTTTCCTTATCCTATTCCTCTAGACCTGGTGGCATTCTTTGCTGAGCCAGATAACTTTATATTGTGTGTCAATACAATGGACACTGACATCAATTCTGATAACACCACTTCCTTTGCTCCATTAACTTATGAGGAGTGGAAAGAAATATATACTCTAAATCTAGGTCACCAGGGTGATTTATACATACCACCACACTTTCAAGAATAGTTTGACTAGGAATTTGAGTCACTTCTCATTACACAAGAGGTAGCTGATGCTACAAACACTAATGAGGTACCTAGGTCAAAAGGTGCTCATCTGACCATAGAAGAGATTCTAGGTAGAACTCATCCCAACTGGGGACAAAGGGTTAATTTTACTCATGTTCTTGACATGGCACCTAATGATGAAATGGACTCCCATGAATATGAGTTTGACAGCTTGTCATATGCCACCTCTGATAGAGATACAAATACAACTAACACATATGAAAAACTTCTCAAAGTAGGTGAAGGGTCTAGTGTAAGGTCACACAAGTTCGACTCCATATATGTTAACATGTCATCTACTACGGTCACTAGGAATCAAAGGAATTTGACTATACCTCTAGATGAGATCACTTTAGGTCTTGACTTGCTTGTCCATGCTTTTGATGATTATACCATGAAGGCACTTGAACCCATCACTCCTCTTTCACTTTTCCATCCTGAGCTTATAGACTGGAACTCTACCTCCACATCTAATGAAGTCCTTACATTATAGAATGATTACACTCTTTCCTATTACCTATACACTGTCGAACCTGTAATGTCCTCCACTAGCAAAGAAAGTGTCAACATGACTGAGGCTGACATCAAGTATCTTAGTCACAAAATCAAAAGAAGAAAAAATAGGCACGCTGATGGTGAAAACCACATTGTGGTAGTATCAGAGCCTAAAATAATCAAAACAAAAGACGTATCCAAGGGTGAAAACCTCTCCGAGGCACCCGAGGATGAGATACTTGATGCGCTTCTGAGTCATTTCTGGGAGAGATCATCTGTGATTATTAAACCAACTCAACCTATCAACTTGGGTATGGAGGCAGAACCTCAGATCATTCACTTGGCACAATCACTGTCAGAGGTAGAAAGAGAGGAATTCACTACATTCTTTAGAAGCAAAAAGATAAAGTTTGCATGGAAATATTTAGACATGCTAGGTTTAGATCCTAATATAATCATGCATCATTTCTCCATTGCACTAGGTGTCAAGCTCGTCAAGTAGAAGCTTTTCAAAATGCATCCATATGTAGCTCTACTTGTCAATGCTGAATTGGAGAAACTTCTTAAGGCAGTGTTTATCAGAGTAATTGACTATGCACAGTGGATCTCTAATATTGTTCTAGTATCAAAATATGATAAATCTATATGAGTCTGCACAGACTTCAGAGACTTGAATTTGGCATGTCCTAAGGATTATTTTTCATTGCCTAATATTGATATGATTGTAGATATGACAATAGGGTATGAAATGTACTCACTAATGGATGGTTTCTCTGGCTATAACTAGATAAAAATTGTGCCAGAAGACCAAGAGAAAACTGCTTTCACATGTGCCTGGGGAACCTTCTGTTGGAATGTCATGCCCTTTGGACTCAAAAATGCTGGTGCTACATATCAAAAAGTTGTTACTACTATATTTCATGACATGATGCATAAAACAATGGAAGATTATGTGGATGACATTTTAGCTAAGAGCATGCACCAAAATAAGCATCTTACAGATCTAGGTCCTATGCTAGATTGTATGGAACAATTCAGTCTGAGGCTCAATCCTAAGAAGTGCACATTTGGCGTAACATCTGGAAAATTGCTTGGCTATATCATCTCTGCCAAAGCCATTGAAGTAGATCCTACAAAAGTACAAGCTATCATGGAAATGCCACCACCAAAGAATATTAGACAAATGAGAGGACTTCAAGGCCGACTGCAATCTATCTGGCATTTTATCTCACAACTGGCAGACAAGTCACAACCATTCACCAAGACTTTTCACAAGGGTGTGGCTTATCAGTGAAATAAAGAATGTGATGAGGGGTTCACACAAATCAAACAGTATCTTGCAAACCCACCAATCTTGATGCCTCCTATTCATGGGAAGCCACTTATACTTTACATCTCTGCTATGGATACATCATTAGGTATCCTATTGGCTCAAGAAGATCAGTACAAAAAAGAAAGGGCTATCTATTACATTATTCAAACTCTAGTCTCATATGAAAAAAAATATTCTTCTACAGAGAAGGCTTGCCTTGTAGTGGTATTTGCTTCACAAAAATAGCAGCACTAGATGCTGGCTCATACTACACCCCTAATTGCTAAAATTGATCCTCTGAAATATTTGCTCAGTAAAGCTACCCTTAGAGGTAGACTAGCTAAATGGGTCATGCTTCTCAGTGAATTTGATATTGAATATGTCAAAAGAAAGGCCATTAAGGGACAGGAAATAGTAGATCAGTTGGCAGAATCACCTCTAGTAGATCATCAACCATTGAACATTGAATTTCCAGATGAGTCCATCTTAATTCTCACACATCGATCATGGACTATGTTTTTTGATGGTTCATTTACCCAATAGGGGTCAGGTGCTGGGATACTATTCATTACACCTCAAAGATACTCTTTACCAAAATCATATAAGATGTTGTTTCCTTGTACAAACAATATTGCTAAGTATGAAGCCCTAATTGATGGTATGAAGATCACCCTTGAGTGGCGAGTAGATGAACTCAATGTTCTTGGAGATTCACAGTTAGTCATCAATCAAGTCAATGATATCTATCAGACAAAGGAAGAAAAGTTGGTGCCTTATAAATGGTTGGCTGATGACCTCAAAAAGTATTTTACTCACATCACATTTCAACAAGTTCCAAGGGCAGATAATGAAGCAGTAGATGCCATGGCTACTCTTTCCTCCATGCTACAGATTCCAGAAAATGATTTTCGACATGAATTCCTAGTGGAGATGTTACGCTACCTAGCCTATGACTCCCCTAATTCCCAGATGATCTATTTTGTCATTAGACATGACTCATCTTGCTACCATCATATCTTTTCCTACTTTCATAACCAGATTGTTCCAGACACTTACACCTAGAATGAGAAACGTCACTTGATCCGCAGTGCTTAACGGTTTTTCATCATAGCTAACGACTTGTACAAACGTGGTCTAGAAGGTACCCTCCTTAGGTGTTTAGAACCTGATGAGTCCAAATGTGCATTAGTAGAGGTGCATGAAGGCATCTGTGGGTCTCACTCTAATGACCTGACATTGGCCCATAAACTTATTAGAGCTGGTTACTATTGGCCAGATATAGAAAAAGAAACTACACAGTTTGCTAAGTCTTGCAAACAATGTCAACTACATGGTAATATGATTCATGCTCCAGCCAAGTAGCTTATTCCATTCATTACTTTTTGGCCATTTCAACAATGGGACTTTGACTTGGTGGGTTAGATTTATCCCTCGTCCTCAAATGGACATAAGTTCATTATCATAGCTACAGACTATTTTAGCAAGTGGGTGGAGGAAGTCCCTCTCACCATTGCCAATGGAAAATTAGTAGCTATGTTCATTCTCAACTACATCATCTATAGGTATGGTGTACCCTCAGCAATAATCACTGATAATGGGGGACAATTCAAAAACAAGGATTTGATAGAACTATGCTCTAAGTTTAAAATTACTCAACATTGGTCTTCCATCTATTATCCTCGGGGTAATGGATGGGCGAAAGCATCCAACAAGACAATCCTTAAAATCTTGCATCACACAGTGCACAAATACGGACGAGATTGGCATCTCCAGATCATTCTAGCTCTCTGGGCATACAGGACAAGCATAAGAACACCAACAAGGGCTACACCCTATGATTTGTTTTGTGGAGCAGATGTTGTGTTACCAATTGAGGTTGAGATTACTTCTCTGTGAGTCTCCCTAAAAGGCCTCATTACTGATGAAGATAATAGAATATCCCAGCTACAAGAGCTAGAATTACTTGATGAACATCGACAAGTGGCATTCGATCACCTTAGAGAATACCAGAAAAGGATGTCCAAGAGCTATAAAAAGAAGGTTAGACCAAGGGATTTCCAAGTGGGTGACCTCGTTCTGAGGGAGAACCCTAAAAATCAACAACATCAGATCCAGAAAGGAAAATTTGAACAAAACTGGCTTGGTCCGTATATTGTTACTGCACTGTTTGGGTCTGGTACCTATCAACTTTCTACTACTGAAGGAGAACAACTCAAAGATCCCATTAACACTCTTCATCTGAAGTGGTTCTATAGCTGAGACATCTTTAGTGTGCTAATGTATATAGTAAAGTCCTGAAAAAATGATCATCTTAGTGAAAACCTAGCAATAGGTGCTTTGATGTGTCTCCAAAAAAAAAAAATTATATATTCCAAAAATACAAAAAAATAAAATAAAATTAGAAAATACAAAAAAAAAGAAAAAGAAAAATAGTGCCATTGATGAAAACCTGGCAAACAGGCGTCATGGTAGAAAAAAAGAATTTCTGCCAAGAAGGTGAAAACCTGGTAAATAGGCACCTCTTGTTCCACATTGCTACATCTATTGCAGAAACACTTGGCTTTATGCATTTCTTTCCTGCTTTCCTGCTTACATTTTCTTTTCTGCATGCTTTCAATTCTCGTCAAGACACCAACTTACATGGATTGAAACTAGTCATATTCTCGGGGCAACCCTCCTAATCTAGGGGGCACTGTCCTATTACCTTTTGGGATCTACTTTATGATAGTCACCAGTGGTTCTCATTGCTTCTGCCTACTGATGTCTAGCTAGTTCTATGATCTCTTCACTTGAGCATCTCTCTCACATTAGTCACTAGTGGTTCTCACTACGTTTGCCTACTATTGTTGTACTATTGAGTTTTCTCACATCTGTTATAGTTGGAGTTATCCTCAAATGCTCTATCTATCAATACTCGGTCTTGATGTTTCTTTGCTTTAGTTTGTACAGATCTTTTGGTCACTTTTGTGAAACTCTGGTTCCTTTGTGAACTCTCCTAACTTGATATTTATTCAGTGCCATATGCTTGGGGGAAACCAAATCTCATTTATCCTCGCAACATGCATCAAGTCAGTCATCATTACTTGGGGGCATGGGTCCCCCATTTGATCACATCTTTGGTTTACACCTGCATCATTAATCTTGTCACTTCTAAAGGACAACTTGCTACTGACACAAACTGGTGTTTTTCAACACCACCATAAATAGTGTTTTTAAGACTATCTTTGGACACATCTATGTTTTTTAACACACATTAGATATCTCAAACGTAAAAATCTAATCGATAACAATCAAACACAATGCACTCACAAGCACACTGGTGTTTTTCAACACCTCTAAACATGAACATATTTGACAACTTTGAAACTGGCTGAGCTATGATTGAATATTTCTTTGTATGTTGTTTGTTCTCATAAATTTCATTGACATTTTCTTTGTCTACTTCTTGTTGGTGTAGTCTCGATGATCCGACAATGTCAAATAAATAGGGTGTATGTGATAAGAGCTCCCGCACTAAGGTGGAACAGCCTCACATCTCTCGATCTTATTTATTTGTATGCCATGGTGAGGTCAGTACTATCTCCTTGACTATTATTGCTCTGTTTGTTATCAGTTTGTTTTTTTATGCATGATCGCACTCATGGTTATCTTGGATTTGAATGCCTCAATACTGGTGTACTCTCACAATATCAACTGGAAACAATGTTCAGGTCATCTTGGCTTTTGTGCCTTGGTGCTTATATTTGTTTCCTACATTTTATCCGATGACAAGTCATATTCATATCCTTATGGTTTCATTGTGGTTCTAGTAAGGGTTATATCGAATTTGATGTTCCAAAAAAATGCTCAATGATGATGATTTTACGATGGGTCTCACAACCATGTCCTAGAATCGCACTTTCATATTACATCTAGCATAGGATTGCATTTTTCATTCTAGACTTGCATTATGGAAGCGATTTAGTGTTCTCTTCATTGCATTTTCCTAGGTTCATACATTGGGGAGTTCTTCTTCACTGTCCTAGTTTCATCACGATTGCACAGGTGTTCGATCCTCACTCTTAATTCTTCACATGTTCTTTTGGTTAGAATTTGTCATCCTGCATGAGATGTTAGTACCATATACATTACATATTCATAACTCATTATCATCTATACATTACATTAGCATTTTCATTTACACATTGCATTTACATAAATCATCTACATACATACATCTTTGCATCTACATTAACATGTGCATCGCATACACTCATAAATATTACATACATGTGCATTTCATACATCTACATATATTTAAAACATGTTCATACATTTGCATACATTCTAAATCATCTAATCATCTATGCATATAGGACACATCTCATAAAAGACAATATACAACATGTGATGATTCCAAAAGCTGAGCTCATATATATATCCAATGTATCGATACAAATAAAAAATGGTGCTACTCGAGCACGATCTATCTCAAAATGGTGATATAAATACATGGATGCCAACACATCAAATATATCCTATGATCTCATCTATCTATCAATAAAAAATAACTCTAGCCTTCTCCCTCATCACCTGGAGGAGGTGGAGGTGGAGGCCTATCTGGTGGAGGTGGTGCCTGTGCACGCTCTGACCCTCTAGCATAGGTTGAAAATATGGCAACCTATGATGCCTCATCAGGCACCACCCTTATATATGATGCATAATAATATGCCGCTCGAGCAGTCTAATGTCGTACCTCCTCCTATGTTTCCTGTAGCTAGTCCAAGAGATCTCATATCTCCCGATCTCTGTCTAATAGTTGCGCATCCCACACGACCACCTGTATCATCAAGTCCCTGACCTATCTTGTGAGCTGTCAAAATCTCTCCCCAGACCATCATTGTGGGTCCTATGCTAGATCCTGCGCAGGCTGGTCCTCCTGCATAAGATCCTCCTATTGTACCTCATCCTACGGGGGTACCTTCTGCTCCTTAACTGTCTTCTCTATAGTCCTTCATCGAGACTGTCTCATACTCCCACTTCCACTAGCCCCAACATCCATCCCCATATGTCGAGCGGGGATGTCCACCTGTACTGTCCAGGGTAAGGGACCTTGCTGTAACCCTAGCTATGCTCTCTACTGTGGTGGGGGCATCTGTACCTATTGTAGTACTACCTATGGCTGTACTACATGTGGCTATAATACATGTCCTCGGCCTGCCATACTGACTAGATCCGTGAACCTAGGGAACAAATGGGTGAAAAAATGCTCCTTGTACTATGAAGTCACACCACCATCTGCTATGTCTCAGATAATCCCACTGAACTGAGGCCAAGGCTCGAATATGAATCATGGTCCATCCCTGGTCTAGCTTCATCAGCCAACCCCTCCTCATCTCATCTGTGAATCTAGCATATGCCGTGTACTCCTAAGATATGTCTTGTGGACGGCCAAACTACTGCCATACCCACTTTTGCAGGAATCTCTCAATCACTGTGATAGTGTGACCAATCATCACATGTGAGAAAAACATGTAGCTGAGCTTCTTGGCAGCATCATCCCACACCTCGGTAAATCTCCATGGCCTCCAGACTACTACCACTAAGTCATCAAGCTGGGCTCACCACTGATCTACCTTACGTAGTGTTGGATGACTAATCATACCCCTGTATCTACATATGTATGGCTCTAGTGGTTTCCTCATATCCTCGCATATCGGCCTCATCATAGGAAGATACTCCCAGGCCCATATTTGTAGTACAAAAACCCCGGCTTTCATACTCTTTGCCTCTCGATAGATGATCTCATGCATCTCATGATACATGTGGGCCAGCATGCACTATCCCCATCCATACAGTCTCGGTCATGCTAGCATCTGCTGCAACATCCTGCCCCAGCCACACTCTAGACAATGTTGTCCATGATTAGGCATTAGGTAGCAACCTAGGAAGCAGGCTAAAACCACCGGTAACTTGTGTGTGGGTCCATACTCACTGATTAGATCCTCCCAGGGGATAGCTCTCCCGATGATGAGGTCATCCTGTAAAATATCCCTCAGGGCTAGTGTCCCTACCTTGGGCCACACCTCATACTCTACCCTGGCTCCATGGAACGGGATCCTCAGTATCTGGTAGATTTCCTCAGGGGTCACGGTCATCTCACCCTATGGCAAATAAAAGGTATTCATTTCCAAATGGAAACACTCAACAAGTGCTCCTAGTAATCTTTGATTTACCTGAATCTTGGGTATATCACATAGAGTGGTCAAGCCCAGAGTACCCAGATGCACTGTCTCTACATCATCTAACTGTGATACTAATTTGCTAATCGCTAGGTGGTGTGATCTAAAAGCAATGTCTGGAAAGTCAACCTGCAAGACATGCAAACAACAATGCATGATCAGTAATAAGAGATAATCAAAGCATAACGAGATAATAAATCATTCAAGACATCCTATAGATAGTAACAACACTGATGTAAATGATATTGGATGTGATGCAGACTAATTTCATGTTCTAATTGTTCACTTTTTCCCATGCGAAGAAGCATATTTTTGTGCGACAAAGTACTCTTTCGCACGAAGAAGTTTTTTGGGTCGTGCAATACTGGACCTTCGTGCAAACTTTTCTGACTTGTCACGTGAGAAAACACCCTATGGAAGGGTTTCTTGCGTGAACATGGGTACTCTCCCGCGTGATCTTTCCCACTGAATGGCATGAAAAAGAGTTTTATCACGTGAGATTTCCCTACAAGCCGTGCGAAGAAACTACTTGTTCACGCGAAAACCCGTGGACCATTTCCTAAAAATGCAGAAAAATAATGAAAAATTGACTGAAGTTAATAAAATTTGAAATGCAGAGAAGTTTATCGACTACTTACTGGAGGTTCATACGTTGCAGGCTGGCTATGCATCCTAGATCGCTCGAATCGATGTGTACTATAGGGGACCACCATTTTCGTTCAGAGCTCAATTTGTAAAAGTCAAAAGGTTGAAATGATTTGAAATTGACCTTTTCGTCGTTATATAGGTTTTGACCTAATTTGTCAAAGTGCTCTATTTTGCGCAAAAACTTCACCATTACCTAATTTGACCGCTCTAAATTTATTTTCGTGATCGAAATCAAAATCTGACACTTCTATATAGCTCAAAATCGCATTTTAAAATTATTGGGACCGACGTGATCGGATGCTTATGTAGTCAACTTTTTGACGTTGCTTTCTTGTCAGAATCATATCTTATCATCATTTTCTCAAATCTTTGACTTTTTTCCTCAAAAGTCAACTCTAGTCAACCCTAGTCAAACTTGGTCAACTAGACCTCGCCATCACTCAAAATTGATTTTGAATCTTCTAGATTCTTCCATAATATGTTCTAAGTTCTTCTTGCTCTCTAATTCAACATCTATCTGCAATTTTTCGCTCTCCATTATCATTATGATGTGTCATCTTTCCATTTTTCTCCCAAGCGGGCAGGATGATTACATCATTGAATCTCTTTTTCAATCAATCTGATCTGATTATTCAAAAGTCCTCATTGTTAGGGGCATCTCATCATGGGGCATGTTCAGTTTTTTGTACCTCACAATCAAAACTAGATAGTCCATAATCAATAAGGGTATCTTTGGTCCTTACATCTTGTCATCTATTAAGTATCTAAGCAATCTAACCCTGATTCTTGAGGATCAAGCTTCATTCTAGAGAAGATTCTCGAGAAATAATCTATTGGGAATTGGGGCATTCTAACCCTAACTCCTGAGAATCAAGCTCCATTCTGGAGATGATTCTAAATCTCTATTTGACTATCTTTTGACACAGGTATCAGGGCAATCTAACCCTGACTCCTGAAGGTTAAGCCTCGTTCTTGGGATAGCCTTGTGAAAGATGTCAATCTAACCTGTGTCTGGGAAATCTAACCTAGATATTAGGGGACTAAGCTTCGTTCTGGAGATAGTCCTAAAATCTCTATTGATTATCTTATTGGACAGGTATCGGGGCAATCTAACCCTGACTCTAGAAGGTTGAGCCTCATTCTGGAGACAACCTTATGAAAGATATCAAATCTATTAGGTATTAGGGCATTCTAACCCAGATCCCTAAGGATCTAGCTTCATTCTGGTGATGATTCTCAAAATTTTAATCTATTAGGTATCAGGACATTCTAACCCAGATCCCTAGGCATCAAGCTTCATTCTGGAGATGACCCTCAAAAACTCTATTTGACCGATGTCTCGACAACCTGACCTAGACTTCGGAGACTCAAGCTCTATCCTAGAGATGGCTCTGAAATATTTATCAATTGATCTTTGCAGCATCAATTTTCAAATCTATTCTTTTGTGCTTCAGGCATCAGACTATTCTTTGAATCAATGTGCTTCTCGCATGTCAATTCAAAGAGGGGCAAAATGTAACACCCCAAAATTGACATCTTGCAACTCTAACCAATTTTGTTGCATTTTTCATTCTTCTGAATCATCAGTCCTATTGTACTAGGCAATTTTGAGTTTTGTCTGACTCTACTCGACCTGAGTGTCAAATGCAGAACATCCTAAATCTGCATTAATCATCCATCATATTTAATTTCTAAATATCTATTGGCTAAACAAAACTTATGATTGAATTAATTTAATTAATAAAGTCCTAGCACTTTAATTAAATTAAATTCACCCTCTTTAGCTAAGACACATGAAAAAGGGATTAAATGATATTTAATTATTAAATAAATATCCTCATTTTCAATAATTGAATTTAATTATTTAGACAATTGAGAAAAAGCAATTATGAGGTCATGTTTATTTAATTAATTGGATATTCTCTCAAAAATCTTTCTTCTGTTCAGAATTAGAAACTTCTCTTTAATTATGCTTTAAAGAGAAAACAGATAAATCAAATAAAACAGAATTAAATCAAAGAAAGAAAATAGTTAAAGCAAAGGGAAAACAATTTATTGTTTTCTTTTGAAGAAAGCTTTCTATTTAAACTGGCTTTCTATCTGTTTTATTTCAAAGAGGAAAGTTTCTATTCTGATAATCTCTAAGTCTATAAAAGAACTCTCATTCCTCATTCAAAACCCCCACTTACTTTCATGAATTGTTAGAATACTAAATTATTGCCACATTTCTTGATAATCTCATACAGAATAATCTCATTTTTCAATAGAATAATTTCAATTTCTAGGATAATTGCATTGAAATCATGTCTTAGATTAATCTTGCATCTTTCAATTCTTAGAATAATCTTGCATTCCATTTCATTCATGGAGAAAAATCCTTCATTCCTAGATTGGTCTATGGTTGTGAGACTCTCGTTCTGAGAGCTATTTCAAAAACCTCATTTGGATAGAAGGCAACAGGTCGAATCATGCAGGCAGACACGATGAATAATCTCATATTTAGTCTTGTGTGTATTTGGTGAAGAAGGACTATGTTGAAGTGTATGGTGAGTTAACAAGGCCAAATTTACCACATACACCTATGCATTGGATTAGAATGAATCAAATTAAGGCTAGTTGATAAGTTTTTTGAAGACTGCAAATAATCATTTTGAATCCTTTGAGTAGTCAATCATTGGTAAAGGTATAAGGTGAATATGAAGTTAGGAGAGTTAATGAGTTGAAGGTAGAGATTGATGTAGACAAGAAATCTATGGGAATGGAAATTCAAGGAGTAAAAGATGCCTTGGCTGAGGATAGAAAGATTTACAAAGGATGCATTGATTACTCCAGTTGCGTATCATATGTGGAAAAATTCATTAAGGAGACTAAGGAGAAGCTATCAGAATTTTCAAAATATTTTGATCCTTTGGAGACTAGCTTCGGTTCATGCAGTACAAGTGACAACACTAAATGATAAAATCATAACACTTGACACTGAGAAGGAGAAAGTTAAGGGAAGAGTCAGTTAGATTTTGAACTTTTTAGTCCACAATTTGTGCTAAAAGTTGAATCATATATATTTTTCTTGTCAAGTTCAAGTATCCTTCATCTTTTCGGTTTGTGTCCTTCAATAACTGTTAGTTACACCAAGAATCAATCATTTCAAGTTATTTCAGTCCCTTGTTAATTTTTATCCCCTTTCCTTTGGTCTTCCTGAACCTATTGAACCTTTGTGAACTAAGTTCAAGAAGGCTCAACGCATCTGAGTCATGTCCAAGATTATTTTTAAACTGACAATTTTCTAAGTGTTTTGCAGCTGCCAAAAGAAGGAAATATTAAACATGAAAAAGAAAAAGGTACAAGTTTTATGTGTACTGAACCAATTTGATCTTTGTTCAAAGTATTTTGACAGTGTTCAATAGCTACATTCTAGTTCATAATATAATCTTCCCGTAGGAATATTCTGTGAACCTCTTGAATAGGGATAAATTTTGTTCAGAAGGTGCAAAGGGATTTAAAGCCATCGTCAAACATTGAGAATGATGCATGAAATAATGGTGAATTAATGTCAGATTGTCCAAAGATCTTTCTGTACCTAGAAGTGACATCATGGTGCCACCAAATAAAAAAGGGTAATCATGACAAATCAAGCTCCATAAAGCTGGCACTCGTATGCATTAAATACTCTCGTGTGAGTATAAAATCTCTATTAATTCGCATCATGGGAGTTAATGCTAAATTTAATACTGTGTTTAGCTTCTCACAATTTAAAAGAGAATTGGTAATCATTTTTAACCCCATCTCTATTATTTCAAGTAAATCATAACAAATCTCAGCAGTGGTAAAGTTGGTTTACAAATTTGAGGTGAGTCAAGTTCTTTTCTACTTATGTTTAAATTTATGAAGCTGTGAGTTTATCCTAGCTCCCCTGGTGCTGTGAATTTTTCAATTAGTAAATCATGAAATCAACCATGCATATTTTTAGAAATTTTTTTAGTTTACCATGCAAAGGTCTAGTTATTAGTGAACTGATTTATGTGGGGTAGATTTAGATGAATTGAAAGAAAGATTGTCCAATAACGTGGGTGAGCCCTACATTGTTGAAATTTTAAGCAGTGGCTTGCTAGAGGCAGCCACTTTTGCGCCCTCAACTCCTTGTCCTGAATTGGTTAGAGAATGCATATCAAGATATGATCCCATCTCAGAAACCATTAAAAAAAGAAATGGTGAAACCATTTTTGCTATAAATAGGGAGATGATTGCATCATTTTTTAAGATTCCTGAAGAGCGCTTCATAGATTTCTCTCCCGCTCAAGTCGTTGTAAAGTTTAATGAAGAAAAAGAGAGGAATAGAAATAATATAACCAAATACTGGTTAGGAAAACCCCAAAAAGGTGATTCTAGCATGCCAAAATCTCCTAATAAAGACCATATGAAATCGCATGTACACGATATTATTATTCAAGAGCCCACCCATCTATCCCAAATTTGGAAGAATTTTGGGAGGATTGTCAAAATGAAGCAGATGTGATAAGAAGAGGGCACTCAAGGATGTTTCTTGCTCAAATCATGACCTTGCAGATAAAGGTAAACATTGTCGGTTTACAAGAAGACAGTTCTCACCTCTTTGAACTAGGATTCTCAGAACTAGATGAGATGGCAATGGTAGAAGTAAATTGAGATAAAGAAGAGGAAGACAATATTTATCAAAGAATCAGGGGAGTTTTGAAACTCATAAAGAATTGGATCAAGAAAATAAAAATGATGAAGCTCGAGCGGCCCAATATTGTTAATAATAAAAAGACCCCTTTGAGTCCACCATGAATTATTTTTGACTCCTCTTATACCATTGATGATGCAGGTAAAGGTCAAAAATTTTCAAGTCAGAAGTCCTAAACTGCTTCAATTCCTATTCGACCTCCATTCAAGTTCATGAGGTCACAAAGAAGACCCCAAACAAAGAAAAAGATGGAAAATAATGCATCAATTCTTGTCAATCTTGAGAAAGAAAAGGAAGCAAAATCACATGCTTAAATCCTGGAAATTGAAGAAATGAACACATATTTTTTAGCTCAGGGACCTAAATACAGATCCCTTGAACACCACTATCAGAGGAGTGGAAGAAAAATCCACTCCAAGCTTGACACCCAAATGGTTAACCACCTCTATCAGCAAGAAGCATAGTTTGGTTCCTGTATCCCTTCTAATCAGAGACATATTTGCCAAATATATAGATAAGACACCTAAGCCAAAGAAGGCCAAAACTAAGGCTAGACTCACAGTTGATGTAAAAAATGGCATGTGGAAGACTAAAATTGCAGCCTAAAAATGGAGGGAAGAAAACAAGGAACCTTTGTAGAAGATTTTGAACTCACTAAGGTGCAGTTAGGTTCCATGGATTGAGAATCCAATAATCGTCTGTTCAAACAATGTGCACAAGAAATATTCACCCAATCAAAGAAGGATGGAAAGGAAAAGAAGGAGTTGAAGTGGATTATCAGAGTTTTGGCTGAGTTCATTGATAATTTTAATATCTTTGGTCCAATCCCAATAGCTCAATCCCCAAACAAATTTGATCCTGCATCTCCCAAAAATAAGAAGCTTTTGAGCCAGATCCAACGTGGAAAATCATTGGTAAATGAAGCAGATGATTGGATTGGTAATATTATTAAAGATGGATGCAAATACATAAAAGATTCAAGGAAACTACACCTTGATGCACAGGACCTGATCAGGGAAGCTCAAACTCAAAATTGGCACTAGGAGACATAGGAGAATAAATGGGGATTCATACTTAAGAAGATGATTGCAGTAGAAAAGTATGGAACTCACAAGTTTTTGATAGAAGAGTCACTCAAAATGGTGCAAGATGAATGCCAATTCTTCATTATGAAAAAGATAGTTCAATAGAGAATTTCATCCTCAGGACCGTGATAGCTGATATGGAAGGCTAGGAATATGAACTTGGAAACATATAGGTGAATCTGGAAAGTGGAAATAAGGTAGTGAACACAACCTTCAAATGGAAACCAAGAATTTGCAGGGTGAAAACAAAAGAAGCCATTAGAGCATTCAAAATGTCAATGGACTCAAAGAAGAACAAAGAGGACTTCGTTGCTACAGACATAACTCATTTGGTTTGAGTTGAATCAATGCTATAATTAAGCACACACCAAATGCCTAAGTACGCTCAGAAGATATTGAAGCTAAAGTGGGAGAAGGAAACCACCATCACCAAGATCCTTAGTTTGAAGAATCCAAATTTTGAAATGGTGTAGGAATTGATAACCAGTCATGCCACCTGGAAAAGAGCTCACAAAACTAAAGAGGAGGAGAACATGTAACTTTCTAGAAGAGCTATTTATCTTCTTTAAAAGTTATTTTATTTTTTAAAATTGCTGAAGGACACGCGTCTAAAAACTCGGTTAAACTTAATTAACTATTTTAGGGAGGTTAGGTTTTCAGGGAGACCTCCCCTATTTTCTGGTTAGACATCTATTTAGTAGCATAGAAGGAGAGAGATATCTTTTGTTTTGGTTTGAACATTTTTAGAGATAGATATCTTTTGTTTTGGTTGGTAGTTGTTTTTATGGAAGGAGAATTTTAGATGATACAATTTTAAAAGCAAAAAAATTAGAAATCTTTATGTCTTTGCTGTATTTATAAGATATAGTGTTTCAAAGTTTGAATATTTTTTTGGAAACTACAATTGAAATAATTGTTATATTGATATTGATGTCAAACCTTAACTAGTAAGAAAATTCTTATCTTGTAAAGTACCATGTTAATTGATTGATGAAGAAGATTTGAAAAGAAGAGATAACAAGAAGACTTGGTGAAATGGTTGAGTTATGTGAATTACAATGGGTACTTGATGAGATTACACCTTGACAAGGTGATATATTGTTTATCTTAAGTATAAGTGAAGTTTGGATGACTACAAGATTAGTCTTGACTGAGTAAGAGAGCATAAGATTAAGGAACTTATGTATGTGTCGAGTGATGTATACCAAGAAAATTTAGTGTCGACCGAGCATCAGTATTTATTGAGTGTTAGTAAATTACCAAGTTATCTAGTGATGACCGAGTGTCAGTATTTTGACAATTTGAGAGATATTTGAAATCCTATCTGACATAATTGATTTTATTTGGATATGTAAAGTGTATTTAAGATAAGGATGATTTTTGTGGAGAATTAAATGAGCATTTAATATATGTTTAACCATTTTTATGTATGGATTCAAGAAGGATTTTTAGGATGTATTCTACAATGTAGATGTAAATGAAATGTTGGAAGGATTCATTGGATCTGACCAAACCCTAAGATCTATAGTGATGATAAAGTGACAAAAGATTGAGCTACCTAATCAAAGAGGTATAAGATTAACCTAATTACAGGTTATGTGTATGAGAGGTTAATTCAGTTGATTGGAAAATATAAGAAGGAAGAGAAGGCTTAAGAGAGCAGTATAGGATTGTACAGTGGTGATTGCTTGAAGGATTTCTGAGAAGATCTAAGTGATAAATATGATAATGGAGGCCAGTTAGTGAATTAGCATTTGAGCTATAATTGGATCTGCATTTGCAAAGTGTGTTGTATGTTTCAGATCATAATTTTTTGTTAATTTCTAACCATTATATCAGTTGCAAAATATTTTTAAACAAGGTTGACCTAACAGTCATATTGTAAATCCTTTAATCAAGGTGACATTCTAATGGAATGGTCCAAGCCCTCTAACAAGGCTCACTTATAACAGGGTATTTAAATCCTTTAACCGGGTCACATTTAATAGTGTGTATTCTAACCTTTAACAGGGTTGGCTCCTCATAGAGCTCACTTTAGAAGAGTGAAAAATTGGTAGCATGTTATTGGTGGTTTTCCCATATTGGGTTTCCACGTTAAATCCTGGTGTCATAATTGTGTGAATTTTATTTGATGTATTCACTATTAAGAGTTTTATATTCTACAATTTGATTACATTAGGATAGTAAACTGCAAGTTTATGTTACTGATTATATGCTATAGAGACTGAGTGGATATGAGTTGGTTAAAGAGTTTGAAAGTTCAATTGGTACATCTAGACCTAGGATAACTAATTCACCCCCTCTCGATTATTCTAAATCATTATAACATCTTTGTGTTTAAATTTTGTGGGATGGTATTGTTTGAGAATATCAATTCATGTGAAACATAGTCTTACAATTTCCTTATGCTGAATCTGTGCCTTTGGAGATCATCTTTCCTTTAGTTTTTGATACTCTGTGTTAAGATGAATCAATATAAAATTTTCTTTCTATTGATCTATCTTTGAAATTGAAATTGGTATTTTGGTAAAGAACTTTGCTTCTTTATTAATGTATGTCATTTTTCTAAGTGGGTGATGAAATCAGAAAACTTTGAGTTCCTATCTTTGATAACTGGTAATGATTCTATGTGCCTCTCATCTAAGAATGAATATGCAACCTAAAGCGCTTTCTGGTTAAAATCATATGCTGTGTAATGAAATGGATTATTCATTGAATATCTATTGAAGGGAGTTGTACCTTATAAAATAACTCAGAGGGAAGTGATAACTTTACACTTACCCAAGTGTTGTGTGAAGAAATTGTCTTCTAAGAGGGTAACATAGTAGCTTATTAGTATAAAGAAAGAAGACAAAGTCTGTTCACCAATAGATTTTTGGCGAATATACTAGAGAGTCTGATACCATGAAGATCAATATGAAATATTTATCTGTAAATGAATATTCATGGTGTTGCATGCTATCACAATACCCGATCAAGAGGAAATTCCCCCAATCTTGCAACCTGATTTACACTTCTTAAATACTCAAGAAGATATTATTGCAGATCTTAATGCCCTGGCTTGGAAATCAAGAACAAGTAGCCAACAGTACCAACACATTTGGGTAGTAATAGAAGAAGAAGAGGAGATTGGTGAATGGTTGAGAGGACTCCCCATAGCTCAAGAAGCTATAGTAGTAGATAGGGAAACTCAAAGACCGTAAAATTTGAAACAATAGATTCACGGCCCTATACCAAAATTCAGAGAAGGGAGGGAATTTTTGATACCTTCTACAAAGAATTAAATAAACTTTAGTTCTCCCCTACTTACAGCCCAAAGAGGAAAGAAAACATTAGACCCCCTTCTCCACCTAAAACCTCTCTGAACACTTCGTCCTCTTCCCATTCTTGTCAAGGTCTGACTTTATTTGGAATTCAGGCCCCTCCTCTTCTAACAATTTTGCCAACATCAGTCATGGCACAACCATGGGGTGTTTTGGTCGGCCCTCTTGTCCTTACTTCCCATTATGCTCTCCCAAATGGAGCTAAAGATGTTCTCCCTAAGTTTTTAGGAGATTGGAAAACTTCAGTTGAAGAACACTTTAATTATTTCAATGTAGCCATAGGAATTATAGCTGCGCAACATGAAGATGTAGTAGTCAGACTCTTTGCCCAAACCTTGACTGAAGGGGTAGCTAAATGGCTTAGCCATCTACCTCCTGGGTTAATGACAAATTGGTAAAGCATGAAAGATGATTTTGAAAATTGTTTCAAGTGTGCTGATGATGAGAATTCCCTGCTTGCACAATTGACCCAAATGAAGAAAGAAATACAGGAGTATATGCAGGACTATATAGAAAAATATAATAAGATCATACACAAGATTCCTATAGCTAAGCGCCCAACTCTTGAAAATAAAAAAAGGTTTCTTTGTGAACTCGATGCCTCCAGATATTGGTTTTCACTTACAAAGGAGCAGACCAACTAATTTAAATTCAGCCCAAACTCTATCCATAGAGTTGGAATATGACCTAATTACAGTTGGGAAATGGAGAAAGGATGTACAAACTTCTCATGCTCAGGAATCAACTTCATCACCAAATCCAGTTGTGTAGAGACCGGTAAATGATATGATTGCTTTGGAGAGGAAACTTCCTGAGTGTAGAGGCTTGTACTAAAAACCTTATCAGGATACTAATAGAAAATAGTTCAATTAGTATAATATTGGGAATACATCACAACTACCTACATCTCAATCAAGACTTCAACTTGAAGGTCCTTTTAGAAAGGGAATTATCTATTCTTTCCATCTTACAACAAACCATGATGGTGACTACTTCCCATATATGATAAGACATATTTAAAATACCACTAAGGATAAACTTGGAGAGTTCACTAAAGAAGTAAGGATTCAAGAAATTCCTGGTGACTCTGGTACTTTTTACCTTGAGTATGAGTCTCACTCGGAAAGGGGTGGTAAAATTTTGGCAACCCTTGAAGATTAAGCTTGAATATTTGGTTTTGATTGTGTGTGTTTTTTGACATCAACATTTCAGATCACACTCCATGATCCATCATATCATCTTATTATTTTACATATCCCTCATGCTCTTTGCTCTTAATTCCTAATGATGGATCACAAAGTGTGATCCAAAATGTTGATGTCAAAAAACACACACAATCAAAACCATAAATTCAAGCTTAATTCAAATGGATTGTAGAAATCTGATAGATTTAACTCTTGAAGGTCCTTCTTGTGCTATTCTCATGAGAAAATAGAGAACATCCAAACCTACATCTAGCATTACTTCTACCAACGTTATTTAGAGAGGTAAAGATCATGTGGCACGTACTTCTTTATCCAACATGAAGGCTCCAGAAGTCAAGATTTTATAGAGAGGTGATGCAGTTAATTCTTATTCTACTTTTGACATAGTAGATTTATGTAAATCCTCTGCAATATAAATATCAACTGTTGAATATTTGAAATTAAATAAAAAGGAATTAGATAAGTTGGTTAAATAAGTAAAGGGTGATCAAGCCCAACCATCTTCTGCTGACCAATGTTTATTAGATAAAACATCACCTCTGATTCCCCCTATTTCTCATGTGTTTGAAAATGACCAAGAAAATGAAGTGATAAAACCCAATCCATTTTATATTTCATTACTTTTGAATGGTCAAAGGTTGAGTAATTGTATCATAGAATCAGGTGCTTCTAATAATATCACGCCTTCATCAGTAGCCAAAGCCTTAAGTTTAACCTTTAACAAAAAATTTGGAAGATGTTACTCCATAGATAGGAAACAAGTTCCTATGGTAGGACAGGTGAAGGATGCTCAAGCCATCATTGCAACATGTCCTGATAAAAGGGTCAAGTTGACTATTTTTGTTGCAGATATTCAAGCTAGCTATGGAATTTTATTGAGCAGAACTTTTTGTAAGGATATGGGTGGAGAAATTAAGATGGATTGGTTGGAATTTGTCATTCTAGTTAGGTAGAAGAAGTTCAAATTAGAACCTGAAGCAAAGAAAAATATATTATTTTTCCTTTAGATAACCCAAAGGCTCAAATCTTGTTCCATGAATGTGAGTTTGGTAATTATGTTATTATTCCTAATGAAATACCTTGTCCTTTAGATGATACATTTGAAATATAGATTCAATTGTGGATTATGGAATTCGATGGGAGTTGTTTGAATTCAGGCTTAGGTGCTAGTGTTTTTCTCAAATATCTAGATGGTAAAATCTTTCCCTTTTCTTACAAGTTAGATTTTAAAAATATGAACAATACTACCAAATATGAAGCTTTTCTCCTTGGGTTACAACAAGGAAAATCCATGGATATAAGATTACTCAAAGTAAGGGGAGATGCTAAATTAATTATCAAATTGGTAAGAGGTTTGTTTTTTGTAAAAAAATGAACATCAAAAACACTACTGCAATTTATCTTGGGATGAGATTAAATCTTTTGATGCTTTCTCCATTAAAGAGAATCCTAGGGGTCTAAAATCAAAAGTTGACTCACTAGTGGTGTTGGCGTCTATTATTTCCACACCCAAATTTCAAAACAGACACATATATAATAGAGATGGTCTATAAACCTTCTATTCCAAAGAATGATGAGAAATTTCAGGTTTTTGATGGGAATTCACAGATTAAGGAATTTTTAACATGTGCTAAAATATTTACCTCTGTGTACTTGGAAGCATCCCTAAATGAATGCAAAGAGGGTTGTTTTGATTTAGGTTCTAGTGATGACTTACTGCAACTAAAAGGAAATAAGATTCCAAAAGGCATGGTCGCCCTCAAAAATCTCTTTTCAAGGAAAGATGATAGTTTTATCAAGGAGAAAGATCCACATTCTGAAGCATCGAAGGAGTATGATAAGATAAACATTGGGAGTTCATCAAACTCCAGGTGGATTTAGGTAGGAAAGGCATTGTCACATCATGAAAAAGAAAATTTGCAAAATTTGATGTCAAGTTACATGGATGTATTTGCATGGAGCTACGATGATTTGAAGGAGTTCAGCAATGGAAATTTTCACAACCATATTCCTTTGAAAACACATGCTAACCCATTCCACCAAAAGCTTAGGAACTATAATCAAAAGGTTTCTAAAGCCATCCTTAAAGAAATAGAGAAGATGATTAGGGCTAGGATCATATATCCCATCCACCAGTTGACATGGATTGCAAACATAGTTCTTGTCAGGAAGAAGAAGGATGAGATAATGATTTGCATGGATTTTCAAAATTTAAATCAAGCGAGCCTGAAGGACAATTATGCACTATCGGTGATGGAACATGTGCTATAGACCGTTCCTAGATTAGAAATGATGTCGATGCTAGATGGTTTCTTTGGTTATAACCAGATTAGTGTGGCAGAAGAGGATAGACATAAAACAACCTTCATCACTCCTTGGGGTAAATTTTCCTATAATAAAATGCCTTTTGGATTGATAAATACGGAAGCCACTTTCTAGAGAGCCATGAATTCATCTTTTGGTGATCTACAAAAAAAAAATCATTGTAGTATACTTGGATGATCTCATATTTTTATTAGGAGGAGGAAGCATCATTTATGAGATCCAAAATTGGTGTTACAGAGATGTAGAGACCATTGGATCTCTTTAAACCCAAACAAATCTATCTTCAGTGTGACTGAAGGAAAATTGTTGGGACATATTGTCTCTAAAGAAGGGGTTAAGATAGATCCAGATAGAGTAAAATTGATTTAGCAACTCATTCTTCCATCTTCTAGAAGTGGTGTAAAATCCTTCTTTGGGAAAATTAACTTCTTGAGAGATTTTGTCCCCGATTTTTCCAAAATAACTAGACACATAGTAGGTATGATGAGAAAAAAGATGTTTAGATGGAATGAAGAGGGAAAGAAGGATTTTGATGATACTAAAGAAGCCACAACATGAGCTCCTACTATAGTTTGCCCAAATTACAAGAAAAATTTCATCATTTATTGCTACGCCTCCGAACATACATTGTCAGGAATCCTAACATAGAAATTAGATACTGGTGAAGAAGCTCCCATTGCATTCATGAGTACTTATTTTGTTTTTTGTCTTGATTTTCAAAATCAAGAGTTCATAGCGGTATCCAGATGGTCAATATCTATGGGAGCCACTTTCTAGAGAGCCATGAATTCATCTTTTGGTGATCTACAAAAAAAAAATCATTGTAGTATACTTGGATGATCTCATATTTTTTATTAGGAGGAGGAAGCATCATTTACGAGATCCAAAAGTGGTGTTACAGAGATGTAGAGACCATTGGATCTCTTTAAACCCAAACAAATCTATCTTCAGTGTGACTGAAGGAAAACTGTTGGGACATATTGTCTCTAAAGAAGGGGTTAAGATAGATCAAGATAGAGTAAAAGTGATTTAACAACTCAGTCTTCCATCTTCTAGAAGTGGTGTAAAATCCTTCTTTGGGAAAATTAACTTCTTGAGAGATTTTGTCCTTGATTTTTCCAAAATAACTAGACACATAGTAGGTATGATGAGAAAAAAGAAGATGTTCAGATGGAATGAAGAGGGAAAGAAGGCTTTTGATGATATTAAAGAAGCCACAACATGAGCTCGTAATCTAGTTTACCCAAATTACAAGAAAAACTTCATCATTTATTGCTATGCCTCCAAACATAGATTGTCAGGAATCCTAACATAGAAATTAGATACTAGCGAAGAAGCTCCCATTTCATTCATGAGTACTCTTTTTTTTTTTGTCTTGCTTTTCAAAATATGGAGTTCATAGCGATATCCATATGGTCAATATCTTATCCATATGGTCAATATCTGGGTGCTTTTGGCTCTCTTTATTTTGAAATTAGAGATCATAGCAATATCCAAATGGTCAATATCTAGGTGCATTTGGATCTCTTTCTTTTCAAAACATGGAACATAGCTAAACCCAGATGGTCAATATCTGGGTGCACTAATTTCTCTTTCTATTCAATCTCTCTACTCCTTCCAGTTATCAAGAGGTCATAGCGGTATCCAGATGGTCTGAGATCTGGATGCATTGGAAACTCTTCAAAATTTCATAAAAAGATGCAATGATGACAAAAATTGGAAAGGTGACAGCTATTAGAGTAATCATTAGTTTTCTTATTAATTAAATCATGTTGATCTAATTAATTAAGTTATTACTCTTTAGTGTTTACGCTTTCTCTTAGGTGCATTAATAATTAATTATTTTATTAATTATTAATGTGCAACCTAGATTTTTTAGGCTTTAGAGTTTTGTTCACCTTTATAGGTTGAACCTTGTAATTCTTATTTCATTAACTCAGATTATAGTTTAGTTCTCACATTTTGAGTAACTTCTAAGTTCTTCTTCTTTTTCCCTCTTTCTGCTTCTCTCTTGTAACAGGTTATTTGCATGCATGTGTTCTTGGCGTTCTATGAATTTGTATCTCTCAAATCCTACATGGTATCAGACCAAGGTTTCTTCATTCTGGGGGGACTTTTGTGTCTCATCCCTCTCTCATGGGGGGGCTGGTTGTACTTATGGTCTTGAGAGAGTCTCTTGAGCCATTTCCTTTTTTGCTTTTTTCTATCTCTTTTTGGAGAGGGGTTTTTCCCACTGGGTTTTCTTCTTCATTCTAGAAGAGACACTTTTTCTAGAGCACTTTGAGCAAAAATGGATGCCACCATCATGTTCAAAAGGTCTAGGAGAGTCAATTTTCATATAAAGTTTGGCATTTTTGGCCACAGTGACCTCTGGGAAAAAATTTCTCTCTCCCAGGCCATACGACTCAAATTTCGAGGGGAAAAATAAATAAAAAAATAAAAATCAATTTTTATTGATTTTTGCATTAAAAAATAATGCTTGTAGTGTTAAAAATTAATGCAGCAGTGTTAATGGGCACCGCCATCAGTTAACTGCTAGTGGTTAACCTCTAGTGGTTAGCCCTTTTGGAGCAGTTTTGGTATTTTGCTCATATCTTGAGCATACGACATCAGATTTTTGACTTCCTTATATTTTCGGAAAGATCTTCCCAAGCTATATCTAATTATTTAGGTTTTATTTTCTATTTTTTTAAGTTTTGATGTCTATTTTTCCAGTCAAAGTTAGAACTTGTGTTTTTCAGAACTCAGTTTGTTTCATTTGAAGAGTTATCGTGGGTTTTTCTTCTCACCCTTCAGTTGTTATTCTGGAACGGGGTAATTATGAGTCATGGGAAAATATTATAATTACAAATTGTAGGTGGCTTAATATTTTTCCTTATTTTTATGATCTCATACATGAACCAGCCACTTTAGAGGGAAAATTAGCATGGGATATTATTAGAGATCACATAGTAGGACTTATAGTGGCTAGTGTTGATCATGACACTATGCTGGCTATATCAGAAATTGATTTTCCTCACCCACTTTGGACACATCTTTGGGAGATCTATGGAGACCCTAATCTCTCTCCATTCCTAGAGGATCCTACTTCAGATTGTCTGATACCCATTTCTTGTTGAGAGAATACACCATTTGATCATGATACTTTAGAGGAGCTTGAGTATTTAGACACCCTTACATGTTCCAATGGATCAGAGGCTTGTCTCACTATTCCCACTATTTAGTCTGAGACTTCATTAACATCTCCTATTGCTCCTGATTCTATGTAGTAGGGAATCATACATCTTCCAGACATAGATACTTTGGACTCTTATGTTGCAGACATATCTTTCTTGTTTGTTGAGTCCTATACTATAGATTTGGAGGATTATTTTGAGGACATTCATCTCCTCTATCTTGATAGTCAAGTTATCACTATTTTCCCACCATTATCCATGCATTCTATGGTTGTATTTCAGGATTCTCAACATCAGTTTGGATTTGGCATCATTTGTCTTAGTTTAGACAAAGAGATTATTCAACATCCGATCATGGCACACATCCTAAGATAGATTGGTTCATCACTCTTCATAGGATTTCTACGACATCATCCTTTGGATCCGTTTCTTCCCAAGGGGAGGAATATCATTTGCCACTTCAGGATCTCCTTTTGGATTCTACATTAGGCATCTACCATTGTGATAGGAGTTTCTTCATTCTGGGGGGACTTTTGTGTCTCATCCCTCTCTCATGGGGGGGATGGTTGTACTTATGGTCTTGAGAGAGTCCCTTGAGCCATTTCTTTTCTTCTTTTTTCTATCTCTTTTTGGAGAGGGGTTTTTCCCACTGGGTTTTCTTCTTTGTCTCTGGTGTACAAAGATTTCCTTGTATTGGGTACCTGATCAGGCCTTGTTGCCGGGACCCTTTTTCCTTCTTTCATAGTTGTGCTAGGTTAGCTTACCCCCTACGCTTAGCTTAAGGGGGGGTGTTAGAGTAATCATTAATTTTCTTATTAATTAAATCATGTTGATTTAATTAATTAAGTTATTACTCTTTAGTGCTTAAGCTTTCTCTTAGGTGCATTAATAATTAATTCTTTTATTAATTATTAATGTGCAACCTAGCTTTTTTAGGCTTTAGGGTTTTGTTCACCTTTATAGGTTGAACCTTGTAATTATTTTTTCATTAACATATATTACAATTTAGCTCTCACATTTTGAGTAACATCTGAGTTCTTCTTCTTTTTCCCTCTTTCTACTTCTCTCCTATAACAGGTTATTTGCATGCAGGTGTTCTTGGTGTTCTGTGGATTGGTATCTCTCAAATCCTATAGCAGTGAATTGGGTCACTCATCTGTTATATCAATTGATATCTATCAAACGTCAACCATCAATTTTATCAATACATATCTATCAATCGATCCCAGAGAACATTCCAAACTAACTTCGTTCTAACTAACACATGCATTACTTAGATATTTTGTCCATAATAGATTGCATCCATTCCATTTAAGTGCATCAGAAAACAAAAAATAAATACAAGCATTTGCATACATGGTAATCATAATCAAATGCATCCATAAACATCTCATATAAACATGCATTTCATTAACACCATCCTACATACACATGTCAGTATCATAGGAAAAGTAAATCATCCATCTAAGAGTCTGAATAATAGAATCACATTGCATAAAAATTTCATCATCTAAGGATACATCATGTAGAACCATACATATAGAAAGTAAACCAATGTACATCATATAAAATCACTAGCTGCATCTCATATAAATCTCAATATCTGAGTATAATGAGCAGTCGCAAGTCTGAACATAAGAAGGTGATTAAAATATATATCAATAAATATCAATATGTCAAGATACAATCATCGATAGGCCTCAGAGTATATCAATGGAACATCACTACAAAAATGGAATAGAATGATACAAAATGGAAATTCATTAGAATCAATAGGAACTACCACCACCATTGCCACTAGGTGCACAAGGAGGTGACATATCAGGTACATACCCCTGCCATGGACCATGAGCTCCAATACCACTACTCTGGGATCTTTAAGCTCTACTTGATCGCTGTGAGGCTATGAAGCTCAGTACCCATTGAGCTATAGGAAAAACCACCTCATAGTGACGGTGCTAGTACTTAATCTCCCTGCCCGCCTCCCAACCTAATCTGTAGAGACGATCATGGGCATCTCTCAAAGATAAATCTTGTACATTATCAAGATAAGCTCTCACCTCTACCCGAGCCTATCTCTCTCACTGCTCCACTTTAGTAGCCCTAGCCTAAGTTGTTGTAACCTTGCTCTCCAATGGCATAGCCTATGCATCAGCAGAAGCCAACCTCTCTTAAAGACCAAACACCTGTTGTATGAGCCTCTCAAAATTTGTTGGAGCTATATCTATACCACCCATGACTACATTCATCCCCCCTCCTCAGCCCTATCTCCCAGTCCATCATCCTCTCTCCTTGGACAACCCATGAGTCCTCACTACCTTCACTATCTCCAATACTTCTGCTCCCAATAGAAGCACTAGAACCTGAACCCTCCACATCCAAAGCCTCAACATAAATATCACCAATCTCTACATCAAAATCCTTAGCTACTACTCTATCCTCTTCTCTCTCAGCAAGCACAACACCAATGTGATGACGCTCTCTCCAAACCAACTAGGGACCCTCCTCCTCTAAAGCCTCCTCCTCCTCAAGGATGGTTCCCAATCTAACCCACTGACTACTAATACAACCTCCCCTAGTCCTCACCCTACCACCAGAACCGATAGGACCAGGATCATCTTCGTCATCCCCACCACCATGACCACCACCCTGACCCCCGTCTCTCCCCTGCCCTCCATCACATCCACCACCCCTACCTCCATATCTCTCTCTCTCCCTCCCACCACCATAATGACCTCCATACCTACCTCCATCTCTCCCTCAACCATGCCTCTGACGCTGCCTCCTCATAAGGGTACCAGCAATAGGACGAGACACATCAGTTAGTGGATCAGGGTGAGACTACTACCACCAAGCATAATACTATGAAGTCATGTCTGCAAAGAGAACAAGTTCAGACATCAATATCATATAGATGATAAGCATGAAGTGAAAAATCAAAAGACAACTACATCTAACAAAGCAGAAAAGATAGCTACATATAGACAAATTAGAAAAGAGAAATACATCAAGCAGAGGAAGAATCCAACACATACCAGCATCAACAATGGCTGACTACCAAGTCCATGCAACAAGAAGAAGACCCTGGAACTCAGTAATCGCAACATCAAGAGGAATAACTGCACCCTAGAGAGTAATATTTCTCAATCTCTAGGAAAAGTAAGCATAAGAATCCAAGACATCCTGTCTCTCGCCAAACTTCCACAACACCCTGTCAGTGTTGTGGAAATCAATCATATGCATGTGTCAGCTGACACACCCAATTAGGAACCTATGCTGTCGATAGAAGGGAAGATGTATATCCTTGCCAACCCAAACAGGACAATCCCTGTATGGTATCTAGATAAAATATGACATCATATCGAGTTGCTGCCCCTAGTACATTCTCATATGGGACTGAACAATGGTGCAGTCGTACATGAACACATATGGTCTCCCTAGAGGAAGATCATGAGAACCTACAGGTCTTCACACTACAATATACTCCCACACCCAGATCTAGAGGAGAGTCACTCCATAACCAAGCAACTTACCTCCAAGGTAAGCCACATAGAACATATGGAAATACATGTGGGCCAACATGCACAGGCCCCAAGCATATAAATTATGATCTCTCACCATATCCCAAAGGAAAGCACCAAAAATGACAGACAATCCATGTTGCCGACGATATAGACACAAGATCCCACAAGTCAAACTACCTAACAAGGTAGTCAATCGGTCTAAACCCATGCCAAATCTAGACCACAAGATATCATAAGGATCAGACATGCCTAACTGATCTTGGGGAAGACAGAATAGCTCAAACAGAGAAGTGACACCAGATTCCCAATCATACTCTACAAGGGCACCCTAAATAGGAATCTAAAGGATGCGATAACAATCCTCCAAGGTGACTGTGCACTAGCTAGTCAGTAAAATAAAGGTGCATGTGTCTGAATGACACAACTCTAATAAAGTAGAGATCAGACCCCTATTGGTTGTGATCTCGGGCATATAATACACCTAGTAAAGACCTAACTCCCAAAGTATACCCCTCTTTGCCTCTAAAAGATGGAAGCGTATGTGAGGCCTCACCCCAAACCCCATCCTAGTTTTCTAGTTTTTCTACTTATGATAGCTTTAGCATATGATAATTTACATTTTGATGCACTATGGACCTTACAGATTTTATGCTTTATGTCATGGATTGATAATTTTGGATGTTGGACACATGATACTTTATGATGCACCTTATGGACTATATTATGTTTTCTATTATGAACATCTATTTTTGACAATTGATTTGGAAATACAATATGATTATGTTATGGGTTATTGATGATAGGAGAATTATTAGAAATGGGTATTAAATTTAGATATCATGCAATGTGAATGTTACCTTATGTTTAATGCTTAAAATTAAATTATAATATTCTTGTGATCTTAAGTAATGAACTAAAAATCCATAAACCAAGCCCTCACATGGCTTTCAAAACACCTTCCTTCAAAAAATCAACCAAGTTCATCATTATACCCTTATGACCCATATAGGGTTAATGAGAAACCCATTGTGCAAAGCCTTGGTGGAAAGTTTTGTGAATGTTTCTTGCTTGCTCTTATTTTGCATGTTTGTATCCCTCCTTTGTTTGGTTCCCCAAGCTCGGGGGTGGCCTCATAAGAGGCCTAGGTTGGGTGGTGAGCAGCCCATCGTCCCATGACTTTCCCTTGTTTTGTTCCTCTTGTAGATTTCGAAGTGGAGCTGTAGGAGGTGTTATGGCTACTTAATGAAGACAATGGATTTCTTGTGGTTCTTTTTTCACATCTTTGTATGTGTGTGTAAAGTCCTTGAGGGTTTAAGTAGAAACTTGTATATTAGTGATCATGAGGCCTTGGAATGTAATCTACCTTGAATAAAGTTTGTTATTGTCAATAAATGAGTGTTATGTAGATGTTTAGAAGATTTTCCTTCCTAAGTGGTGATGATATTGTAAAGATGTAAAGCTGAAATAAATAAATAGAGGGCAGCACTATTGATAATTACCTTAGATTTAATATGTTGTAAAGTTTCAAAGAAAGAAAAGATCTACCTTTGTGTCAATATAAATGCCACTAAACTAGAAATATATGATTTCTATAGTTGGATGGTTTTTCTACACATCTGAAATCTGTAAAGTTATATCTCCATATTTCATCCATGCTTATAGTTATCCATAAAGTGGTGTATTCAAGTGATAAAAAGAAAAAAAATAAAAATTATTAGATTTAAAAATGTTAATCTGTCTTTTTACTTTCCTAGTTATAAAGAAAAGAATTTTAGATTAAATCTGTCATGCAACTATCAAAAACAAGTTTTTCATAGGTACATATATAGTTTCATATATACATTTATATCTATAGTGAGGTTATGATCTTATGATTTTTAAAAAAAAACTTGTTGCGTTTATGGGCGTGAAAATTTTGGGCATGACACTTGGTATCAGAGCTACATTTCTACACTGGAACCTTAAAACCCACTATGTATCACAAATTTATAAACATCTTATTTAACATTTTCAAAACTAGATCAAACTTAGAAGGAATAATCGCAACAACTTTAAACACATTCATTTCATCATAAGACACTACTTTCAACTTATACCACTTTCATATGTGTGTAGGATTACTCTAGTAACACGGCAAGCTCACGCCCATGGACAAGGCCATAAACATGCCCCTTTGGCACGAGTTCAGTTGAAGCAATATTTAGGGGGTATTGGTGAAGAGTAGAGGCCTCCTCCCAAACAATCCCCCAACCCCAACCAGGATGTATTGTTTCCCTTTAGAATTTGGTCAGGATAATTTTGGACAGGATACCACAGGATAATAATCACGCATGACCTAGGGGTGTAGTGTGTGAACATAGTAGGAGTCCCCCACCTAGGATTGTGGAGGGCCAAGCTGATCACGAGGGTGAGTTAGTGCACATGCCCCCTCCAAAGGTAGTTGTTCTAGCATATGAGAGGGTACCCCGTGACATAGGGGACCAGATTAGGGAACTTATACGCCTTAAACCACCACCTTTTTCAAGAGCCATGGGTGGAAGTGAGGCTAAGGCCTTCCTTTTGAGCCTCGAGAGATGTTTTTGATTGCGCCCTTATGGGAGTAATATGAGGGTACTTTTTTTATCTACTTGTTGAGAGGATGAGTAGCTATTTGATGGAGGAAAGAAGAATTAAAGGGTAATCTAGCTATGGACACCCTCACTTGGGGCACCTTTTTAGAGAGATTCAGAGACCGTACCTATCTGAGAACTATAGGTAGCGATGGATAGATGAGTTTCATGATCTTCAAAAGAGAGGGCTCACTGTCAAACAGTAGGAGTGTAAGTTCTTGGAACTTCTACCTTATGTAGATTATATGAGAGATGAGAAGATCAAGGTCAACCATTTTGTTAGAGGATTGAATGCATCCATATCTAGTTCTATGCACATGGGTACACCAGGGAATCTTAGAGAGGCCATGGAAAAGGCCTTGATTGCTGAGGAGATTTAGGGTAGGGGACAGGATGCATGAGATCGGTGTCAGAACCGAAACACTACACCAAAGAATTTAGGGTATCAGAAAACACATTGGAAAGGAAATAACAACAATCATAATAATAAAAGGAATTCATCGGGGTCCTACAAACGCCCTCCATCTTAGCAGAAGTCACATCAGGGATAGAGACAGAAGGCCTCTCAAGGGAACAGGGCTCAAAGCCCAAATAATGGCAGTCACAGGCTCCTAGTAGGGACCAGAGGTCATAGGCATCATCGACACCCCTAGCTAGGACTCAGTAGTCCTCCAGGGGTGGTTATAGTGATTCTAGCAGGACAAGGGACTCATAGTTCTCTAGACCCCAGGGTACACAATATCAGACTCGAGGAACATGCTACTCTTGTGGTGCCATGGGGAACTTGGCTAGGGATTTCCCTCAAGGGGGTGGATAGTACAATGCAGCATCAGAGCTCACTATTGGTGATATGGGTATATCCCATAGAGTTTTTGCATTAGTTGACAACCACCAAGAAGAACATCAGGCTACTGTGATTGAGACTAAAGGTATGATTGGAGGTAACAAAGTTACTATTCTATTTGATTTAGGTGCTAAAGATTCTTTTGTTTCTCCATTGGTCGTGGAGCGTTGTGGGCTAGTGGTAGCTAGAAAAGAAGTTTGTTGGGAGGTAGAGTTAGCCTTAGGTTCTAGAGTACCTATCACTTCCTTAGTTAAGGATTGCTAGATATAGATTGGTACCATGAAGACCATAACAAACCTACGTATCATGCCCCTTGGATCCTATGGGATAGTACTTGGCATGGATTGGCTTTATGCACACAGGGCCAAGCTAGATTGTCATAAAAACAAGGTAGAATTTTTAGATGATGATGATAATGCTACAGTAATTCTAGGGGTTTAGAGGGTAGCATCCATTTGTATGATCTCAGCTATGCAGCTTAAGCGGTGCATGCAAAAAGGGTGCCAGTTATTTCCCATCACGATCAGTGATAGGGAAGAGGAAGCATAAAAGGAAACCTCTCTTGATGATCATCCCATGTTACAGGAGTTCGCAGATGTGTTTCCTTCATAATTACCCTGTATGCCTCCCCATAAAGTAGTTGATCTTCATATAGACCTTGTGCTAGGTACTGAACCAATATCTAGAACACCATACAAAATGTCTCCTAATGAGCTTAATGAGCTCAAGATTTAGCTAGAGGAGCTCCTTGAGAAAGGGCACATACGACCTAGTGTCTCTCCTTGGGGTGCACCAGTTATCTTTGTCAAAAAGAAGGATAGATCACTTAGGTTGTGTATATACTATAGGTAGTTAAACAAGTTAACCATTAAGAATCAATACCCACTGCCTAGGATTGATGACTTATTTGATCAGTTACAGGGCGCCTATGTGTTCTCCTAGATAGATCTTAAATCAGGGTACCATCAGTTGAGAATCATGGAAAGTGATATCTAGAAGACAGCCTTTTGGAAGAGAGTGTAGGGAAGAGGGACCAATTAGAGGGCTTTCCTTCTCCCCATGAGTTTTCTAGTGGCTTTTTAGTGGGAACTCTCCATGTTGGAGAGTTTGAACACCCACTCTCTAACTTAGAAACATAGCTAGAGTTGGAGATCTTGGAAGGAGGACTTAGGCTAAAAGGGAGCTCTTCTACAACTATATTGCCTTAAGCTTGGATTATAGGTTGGTGGAATTTTTGCAACCCTTTTCTTGTAGTTTTATTTTATTCTTGCAAAAAGATGGATGTTGCATGTGTCTTGTGGAATTATTGGAGCTATGAGCTTGTAGTAAATGTTATGTTGTTGTTGTTGCTAAGTATTTGTTTTGCTTTCTTTGTAAATGTTGTTAATGGGAGTCTTAAGGCTCACTCACCCTTGGGAGGGAAGAGTAGCCTTGGGGTGAAGGAGTTTTGACAGCCCTTGGATTTATGCACATAGGGCCAAGCTAGATTGTCGACAAAGTAAGGTAGAATGTTTAGATGATGATGACAATGCTATAGTAATTCTAGAGGTTCAGAGGGCAGTATCCATTTGTATGATCTCCGCTATGTGGCTTAAGCGGTGCATGAGAAAAGGGTGCTAGTTATTTGCCATCACAATCAGTGATAGGGAAGAGGAACTAGAAAAGGGAACCTGTCTTGATGATCATCCCATGTTACAGGAGTTCGCAGATGTGTTTCCTTCAGAATTACCCGGTATGCCTCCCCATAGATCAGTTGATTTTCATATAGACCTTGTGCCAAGTGCTGCACTAGTATCTAGAGCACCATACAAAATGTCTCCTAATGAGCTTAATGAGCTCAAGATTTAGCTAGAGGAGCTCCTTGAGAAAGGGCACATACGACCTAGTGTTTCTCCTTGCAGTGCACCAGTTATTTTTGTCAAAAAGAAGGATGGATCGCTTAGGTTGTGTATGGACTATAGGCAGTTAAACAAGTTAACCATTAAGAATCAATACCCACTACCTATGATTGATGACTTGTTTGATCAGTTACAGGGTGCCCGTGTGTTTTCCAAGATAGATCTTAAATCAGGCTACCATCAGTTGAGAATCATGGTAAGTGATATCCACAAGACAACCTTCCGGACTAGATACAGACATTATGAGTTCACTATTGTACCCTTTGGTCTTATGAATACCCCTGCTGTATTCATGAGCCTCATGAATGGGGTATTCCACACTTTCCTTGAAATATTTGTGGTTGTGTTCCTTGATGACATATTGGTATATTCTCGTAATGAGAAGGAACATGAGGAGCATTTGAGGCAAGTATTATAGTGCTTGAGGGATAACCAGTTGTACAACATTTTTTCAGAATGTGCCTTCTTCAGAATAGAGGTCCGATATTTAGGCCATGTTATTTTAGGTGATGGGATCTCAGTGGTCCCATCTAAGCTTGATGCCATCATGAATTGGCCATCACCTACTACTATGACTGAGGTTAGGAGTTTTATGGGTCTCGCAGGATACTACAGGTGGTTTGTTTAGGGTTTATCTAGAGTGGCTCATCCTATCACATCCCTACTATGAAAGGGAAATAAATTTGACTAGACAGAGAAGTGCGAGAGGGCCTTTTAGGAACTCAATAAAGTACTTACCAATGCACCTATTTTAGCAGTGCCAGAGCCTTCAGCAGACTTTGTGGTATGCACTGATGCATCCTTAGATGGTTTGGGGGTATTACTTATGTAGGATGGGCGGGCTATAGCATATGAGTCTAGGAAAATTAAGACTCATGAGTTCAATTACCCTACCCATGACCTTGAGCTTGCGGCAGTAGTGCATGCATTAGTAAGATGGTGACACTTTCTCTTGGGACATTGATTTGAGCTTCATTCAGACCATCAGAGTTTGTAGTATATCTGTGAGTATGACTTTGATTTCCATTATATCAAAGGGAAGGAGAATATGGTTGTTGATGCCTTGATTAGGAGGAGACATGACTTATCATCAATGATCACTGGTACAGATTTGAGAGATCATATACTACATCAGTTGCGGGAGGATGAATTGTATGTAGAGGTTTGTTAGTTGATCCAATCTTAGAGACCCCTTGTGGGGAGATTTTCAGAGTATTCCTTGGAGTCTGATAGAGGATGCATCTATGTACCTTCTTCCAAGGATTTTCGTAATTTCATTATGCTAGAGGCTCATGAAGCCCCTTATGTAGTGCATCCTCGAGTTAAGAAGATGCATGTTGATTTGAGAAAGCTCTATCATTGGTCGGGAATGAGATAACACATTGCAGAGTTAGTAGCCTGGTGTCTTGAATGCCAGAAGGTTAAGGCAGAGCATGGTCACCCTAGAGGGCTCCTTTAGCCTCATGAGGTACCTATGTGGAAGTGGGATGTTATATCCATGGATTTTATTGTTGGTCTCCCTATGTCATCTCGACACCATGATGCTATCTTGGTGACAGTTGACCAAAGTTTCCCACTTCTCACCCGTCCATACCACTTTTACAGCCCCAGCAGTGGCATAGGTCTTCATGAGAGATATTTTTAGACTGCATGGCATTCCTCAGAAGATCATTTCTGACAGGGATTCTCTCTTCACATCATCTTTTTGGAGAGAATTACAGACAACTTTGGGTACCAGGCTCAATTTTAGCACAGTGTATCATCTAGAGACAGATGGCCAGACAAAGAGAGTAAACCAGGTTCTTGAGGATATGCTTCGTATGTATTTTATGGATCATCAGGTCAAGTGGGAGGAGTATTTACATTTAGTAGATTTTGCCTATAATAATGGGCATCATTCATCCTTGGGTATGTCACCTTATTAGGAACTATACGGTAGACCTTGCAGGACACCTTTGAGTTGGGATAGGATCAAGGACATGGTTACCATTGGACCATAGCTAGTCCTAGATATGGAGTAGCAGCTAGCCTTAATTAGGCAGTGTCTCCTAGAGGTGCAAGATCGATAGAAGAAGTATGCTGATGCAAAGAGGATAGATCGGGTATACATGGTCAGAGATAGGGTTTTCTTGAGAGTGTGGCCTAATAAGAGTCCAATCCATTTTAGAAAGGGCTCTAAGCTTGCACCTCAATTTGTGGGACCATTTGAGATATTGGAGAGGATAGGGCTAGTTGCCTACTATCTAGCCTTGCCACCTAGCCTGTCACACATCCATGACATGTTTCATGTTTCTATTTTGAGAAAATATATTTATGATGAGTCTCACGTGATAGATTGGGATGCCTTACAGGTGGAGTCAGATGATCAGCTAGCATTGAAGCCTATTTGCATTTTGGAACACCGAACGCTGGGCCTACGAGGCCGAGAGCTAGACCAGGTTAGGGTCCAGTGGGATTGCTATGATGAGGTTACATCTTTGTGGGAGGCTGTAGTGTAGATGAGAGCTCAGTATCCCCATATTTTTTATGAACTCTAGGAGGAAGTTCAAGCCTAGGGGGGGAGGATGTGATGCCTCACCCCGAACCCCATCGTAGTTTTCCAGTTTTTCTGCTTATGATAGATTTAGCATATGATACTTTACATTTTGGTGCACTATGGACCTTATGGATTTTATGATTTATGTCATGGATTGATCATTTTGGATGGTGGACACATGATACTTTATGATGCACCTTATGGACTATATTATGTTTTCTATTATGGACATCTATTTTTGACAATTGATTAGGAAATACATTATGATTATGTAATGGGTTATTGATGATAGGAGAATTATTAGAAATGGGTATTAAATTTAGACATCATGCAATGTGAATCTTACCATATGTTAAATGCTTAAAATGAAATTATTATATTATTGTGATCTTAAGTAATGAACTTAGTATGTTGATGTTTTCCTTAAGTTTTGAATATTTCTTATTTCCTTATGATGTATATTTATCTCCTTGGACTACTTATATTTGAATTGAGTGTGCAGGTATGAGACCATGGTATTTTATCTGGGGAACCAAACAAAGGACTATGTGAACTCAGTTTGATCCAAGGTTGCGTCTAATGAGAGACAAGACCTCATTGTATCATGATTTGATTCATAAATGTATATGGTTGATTTTGGAAATGTAGTCCTTAAATGTATTTCTTATTCCATAAACATCTTATTTATCATTTTCAAAACTAGATCAAACTTAGAAGGAATAATCGCAACAACTTTAAACTCATTTATTTCATCATAAGACACTACTTTCAACTTATACCACTTTCACATGTGTGTAGGATGCATCCAGTAATGTGGCAAGCTCACGCCTGTGCATGAGGCCGTAAATGTGCCCCTTCGGCATGAGTTTAGTTGGAGCAGGATTTAGGGGGTATTTTTGAGGAGCAAAGGCCTCCTCTTGAACAACCCCCCAACCCCAGCCAAGATGTATTGAATGCCGTTCAGAGAATTATTAGAAATGGGTATTAAATTTAGATATCATGCAATGTGAATCTTACCTTATGTTAAATTCTTAAAATGAAATTATTATATTCTTGTGATCTTAAGTAATGAACTTAGTATGTTGATGTTTTCCTTATGATGTATTTTTATCTCCTCGGACTACTTATGTTTGAATTGAGTGTGCAAGTATGAGACCATGGTATTTTATCCGGGGAACCAAACAAAGGACTATGTGAACTCAGTTTGATCCAAGGTTACATCTAATGAGAGACAATACCTCATTGTATCGTGATTTGATACATAAATGTATATGGTTGATTTTGGAAATGTAGTCCTTAAATGTATTTCTTATTCCTTGTGATTAAATCAGTCATGCAACTATGAAAAAAAAGTTTTGCATACGTACATATATAGTTTCATATATACATTTATATCTATAGTGAGGTTATGATCTTATGATCTTTAAAAAAAAAAATTTGTTGCATTTTTGGGCGCGAAAATTTTGGGCATGACACTTGGTATTAGAGCTACGTTTCTAAACATCTTATTTAACATTTTCAAAACTAGATCAAACTTAGAAGGAATAATCGCAACAACTTTAAACTCATTCATTTCATCATAAGACACTACTTTCAACTTATACCACATTCACATGTGTGTAGGATGCCTCCAGTAACGTGGCAAGCTCACACCCGTGGATGAGGCTGTAAATGTGCCCCTTTGGCACGAGTTTAGTTGGAGCAGGATTTAGGGGGTATTATTGAGGAGCAAAGGCCTCCTCCTGAACAAACCCCCAACCCCAACCAAGATGTATTGAATACCCCTCAGAATCTGGTCGGGATCATTTTGGATAGGATACCACAGGATAATAAACACACAGGACCTAGGGGTGTAGCATGTGAGCGCAGTAGGAGTCCCCCACCTAGGATTGTGGAGGACCAAGCTGATCACGAGGGTGAGTCAGTGCACATGCCACCTCCATAGGCAATTGTTCTAGCATATGAGAGGGTACCCCGTGACACAGGGGACCACATCAGGAAACTTATACGCCTTAAACCACCACCTTTTTTAGGAGCCACGGGTGGAAGTGAGGTTGAGGCCTTCCTTTTGAGCCTCGAGAGATGTTTTGGATTGCACCCTTATGGGAGCAATATGAGGGCAGATTTTTCTATCCACTTGTTGAGAGGATCGGCAGCTATTTGGTGGAGGACAAAATAATTAAAGGGTAATCTGGCTATGGACACCCTCACTTGGGGCACCGTTTTAGAGATATCCAGAGACCGTTACCTATCTAAGCACTATAGGCAGCGACTGATAGATGAGTTTCATGATCTTCAGTAGAGAGGGCTCACCATCACACAGTATGAGTGTAAGTTCTTGGAACTTCTACCTTATGTAGATTATATGAGAGATGAGAAGATCAAGGTCAACCATTTTGTTAGAGGATTGAATGCATCCATATCTGGTTCAGTGCACATGGCTACAAGATGCACGAGATCAGTCTCAGAACCAAAACACCACACCATAGATTTAGGGTATCAGAAAACACATTGGAAAGGAAATAAAAATAATCATAACAATAACAGGCATTCATCGGGGTCCTACAAACCCCCTCCATCTCAGAAGTAGTCGCATCAGGGACAGAACTAGAAGGCCTCTCAAGGGAAATAGGGCTTAAAGCCCAAACACTGGCAGTCACATGCTCCTAGTAGGGACCAGAGGTCACAGGCATCTTCGACACCACCAGCTAGGACTCAACAGTCCTCTAGGGGTGGTTATAGTGGTTCTATCAGGACAGGCGGCTCACAGTTCTCTAGACCCTAGGGTACACAATATCATACTCGAGGGCCATGCTACTCTTGTGGTGCCATGGGGCACTTGGCTAGGGATTACCCTCAAGGGGGTGGATAGCGCATCGCAGCATCAGAGCGGTTGACAACCGCTAGGCAGAACATCAGGCTACTATGATTGAGACTACATGTATGATTGGAGGTAACATAGTTACTATTCTATTTGATTCAGGTGCTATAGATTCTTTTGTCTCTCCATTGGTCATGGAGCATTGTGGGCTAGTGGCAGCTAGACAAGAAGTTAGTTGGGAGGTAGAGTTAGCCTTAGGTTCTAGAGTACCCATCACTTCCTTAGTTAAGGATTTCCAGATACAGATTGGTACCATGAATACCATAACAGACCTACGTATCATGCCTCTTGGATCCTATGGGATAGTACTTGGCATGGATTGGATTTATGCACATAAGGCCAAGCTAGATTGTCGGCAAAGTAAGGTAGAATGTTTAGATGATGACAGGAATGCTATAGTAATTCTAGAGGTTCAGAGGGCAATATCCATTTGTATGATCTCTGCTATGTAGCTTAAGTGGTGCATGTGAAAAGGGTACTTGTTATTTGCCATCACAATCAGTAATAGGGAAGAGGAACCAGAAAAGGGAACCTCTCTTGATGATCATCCCATGTTACAGGAGTTTGCAGATGTGTTTCCTTCATAATTACCCGGTATGCCTCCCCATAGATCAATTGATTTTCATATAGACCTTGTGCCAAGTGCTGCACTAGTATCTAGAGCACCATACAAAATGTATCCTAATGAGCTTAATGAGATCAATATTTAGCTAGAGGAGCTCCTTGAGAAAGGGCACATATGACCTAGTTTTTATCCTTGGCGTGCACCAGTTATCTTTGTCAAAAAGAAGGATGGATCACTTAGGTTGTGTATGGACTATAGGTAGTTAAACAAGTTAACCATTAAGAATAGATACCCACTACCTAAGATTGATGACTTTTTTGATCAGTTACAGAGCACCCATGTGTTATCCAAGATAGATCTTAAATCAAGGTACCATCAGTTGAGAATCGTGGTAAGTGATATCCACAAGACAACCTTCCGGACTAGATACAGACATTATGAGTTCATTGTTGTACCCTTTGGTCTTATGAATGCCCCTGCTGTATTCATGAGCCTCATGAATGGGGTATTCCACACTTTCCTTGAAAGATTTGTGGTTGTGTTCCTTGATGACATATTGATATATTCTCGTAATGAGATGGAACATGAGGAGCATTTGAGGCAAGTATTAAAGTGCTTGAGGGATAACCAGTTGTATGACATTTTGTCAAAATGTGCCTTCTTCAGAACAAAGGTCTGATATTTAGGCCATGTTATTTCAGGTGATGGGATCTTAGTGGACCCATCTAAGATTGATGGCATCATGAATTGGCCAACATCTACTATTGTGACTGAGGTTAGGAGTTTTATGGGTCTCGCAGGATACTACAAGCGGTTTGTTCAGGGTTTCTCTAGAGTGGCTCATCCTATCACATCCCTACAATGAAAGGGAAAGAAATTTGACTGGACAGAGAAGTGTGAGAGGGCCTTTCAGGAACTCAAGAAAGTACTTACCAGTGCACCTATTTTAGCAGTGCCAGAGCCTTCACCAAACTTTGTGGTATGCAGTGATGCATCCTTAGATGGTTTGGGGGTAGTACTTATGTAGGATGGGTGGGCTATAGCATATGAGTCTAGGAAACTTAAGACTCATGAGTTCAATTACCCTACCCATGACCTTGAGCTTATGGCAGTAGTGCATGCATTAGTAAGATGGTGACACTTTCTCTTGGGACATCGATTTGAGCTTCATTCAGACCATCAGAGTTTGCAGTATATATTCACTCTTGAATGGGGTATTTCACACTTTCCTTGAAATATTTGTGGTTGTGTTCCTTGATGACATATTGATATATTATAATAATGAGAAGGAACATGAGGAGTATTTGAGGTAGGTATTACAATGCCCGAGGGATAGCTAGTTGTACGAAATTTTATCAAAATGTGCCTTCTTCAGAACAGAGGTCCGATATTTAGGCCATGTTATTTTAGGTGATGGGATCTCAATGGACCCATCTAAGATTGATGCCATCATGAATTGACCAGCACCTACTACTATGACCAAGGTTAGCAGTTTTATGGGTCTCACAGGATACTACAGGCAGTTTGTTCAGGGTTTCTCTAGAGTGGCTCATCCTATCACATCGCTACAATGAAAGGGAAAGAAATTTGACTGGATAGAGAAGTGAAAGAGGGCCTTTCGGGAACTCAAGAAAGCACTTACCAGCGCACCTATTTTAGTAGTGCCAGAGCCTTCAACAGACTTTGTAGTCTGCACTGATGCATCCTTAGATGGTTTGGGGGTAGTACTTATGTAGGATGGGCGGGCTATAGCATATGAGTCTAGGAAACTTAAGACTCACGAGTACAATTACCCTACCAATGACCTTGAGCTTGCAGTAGTAGTGCATGCATTAGTAAGATGGTGACACTTTCTCTTGGGACATCGATTTGAGCTTCATTCAGACCATCAAAGTTTGTAGTATATCTGTGAGTATGACTTTGATTTCCATTATATCAAAGGGCAGGAGAATGTGGTTGCTGACACCTTGAGTAGGAGGAGACATGAGTTATCATCCATGATCACTGGTATAGATTTGAGAGATCATATACTACATCAGTTGCGGGAGGATGAATTGTATGTAGAGGTTTGTCAGTTGATCCAATCTTAGAGACCCCTTGTGGGGAGATTTTTAGAGTATTCCTTGGAGTCTGATAGAGGATGCATCTATGTACCTTCTTCCAGGGATTTTCGTAATATCATTATGCTAGAGGCTCATAGAGCCCCTTATGTAGTGCATCTTGGAGTTAAGAAGATGCGTGATGATTTGAGATAGCTCTATCATTGGCCAAGAATGAGATAGCACATTGAAGAGTTAGTAGCTCGGTGTCTTGAATGCCAAAAGGTTAAGGCAGAGCATGGTCATCCTGGAAGGCTCCTTTAGCCTCATGAGGTACCTATGTGGAAGTGGGATGTTATATCCATGGATTTTATTGTTGGTCTCCCTATGCCATCTCGAAACCATGATGCTATATTGGTGATAGTTGACCAAATTTGCCCACTTCTCATCCATCCGTACCACTTTTACAGCCCTAGCAGTGGCACAGGTCTTTGTGAGAGATATTGTCAGACTGAATGGCATTCCTTGAAAGATCATTTCTGACAGGGATTCCCTCTTCACATCATCTTTTTGGAGAGAATTACAGACAACTTTGGGTACCAGGCTCAATTTTAGCACAATGTATCATCCAGAGACAGATGGCCAGACAAAGAGAGTAAACCAAGTTCTTGAGGATATGCTTCGTATGTATTTTATGGATCATCATGTCAAGTGGGAGGATTATTTACATTTAGTAGAGTTTGTCTATAATAATGGGCATCATTCATCCTTGGGTATGTCATCTTATCAGTAACTGTATGGTAGACCTTGCAGGACACCTTTGAGTTGGGATAGGATCAAGGATAGGGTTACCATTGGACCACAGCTAGTCCTAGATATGGAGCAGCAGCTAGCCTTAATTAGGAAGCGTCTCCTAGAGGTGCAAGATCGATAGAAGAAGTATGCCGATGCAAAGAGGATAGATCAGGTATACATGGTCAGAGATAGGGTTTCTTGAGAGTGTGGCCTCATAAGAGTCCAATCCATTTCAGAAAGGGCTCTAAGCTTGCACCTCAATTTGTGGGACCATTTGAGATATTGGAGAGGATAGGGCCAGTTGCCTACTATCTAGTCTTGCCACCTAGCCTGTCACGCATCCATGATGTGTTTCCTATTTCTATTTTGAGAAAATATATTTATGATGAGTCTCACCTAATAGATTGGGATGCCTTACAGGTGGATTCAGATGAGCAGCTAGCATTGAAGCCTATTCACATTTTGGAACGCCGAACGCTGGGCCTATGACGCCAAGAGCTGGACCAGGTTAGGGTCCAGTGGGATTTCTATGATGAGGTTACAGCTTTATGGGAGGATGTAGCGTAGATGAGAGCTTAGTATCCCCATCTTTTTGATGAACTCCAGGAGGAAGTTCAAGCCTAGGGGGGAGGATGTGAGGCCTCACCCCGAACCCCATCGTAGTTTTCCAGTTTTTCTTCTTATGATAGATTTAGCATATGATACTTTACATTTTGATGCACTATGGACCTTATGGATTTTATTCTTTATGTCATGGATTGATCATTTTTGATGTTGAACACATGATACTTTATGATGCACCTTATGGACTATATTATTTTTTCTATTATGGACATCTATTTTTGACGATTGATTAGGAAATACATTATGATTATGTTATGGGTTATTGATGATAGGAAAATTATTAGAAATGGGTATTAAATTTAGATATCATGCAATGTGAATCTTTCCTTATGTTAAATGCTTAAAATGAAATTATTATATTATTGTGATCTTAAGTAATGAACTTAGCATGTTGATGTTTTCCTTATGATGTATTTTTATCTCCTCGGACTACTTATATTTGAATTGAGTGTGCAGGTATGAGACCATGGTATTTTATCCGGAGAACCAAACAAAGGACTATGTGAGCTCAGTTTGATCCAAGGTTGCATCTAATGAGAGACAAGACCTCATTGTATCATGATTTGATTCATAAATGTATATGGTTGATTTTGGAAATGTAGTCCTTAAATGTATTTCTTATTCCTTGTGATTTTTTCCCAAGTAGATATGACATGGCCTAGTGATGGATAAATGTTGTGTGTGTCATTTGACACTTGTGATTTGTACTTAAGGCGATGACATGTCAACTTCAGAATGGTTTTCCACCTACCTAGGTAAGTACATTAGTGAATCCCCATATGCATACCTTGGTTTGGGAGATGGGGGTGTGGTCATCTCATGTGAATTTCGAAAATACACTTATAGTGGACTTTTGGAGGGGTTAGAAAGTGTCTAGGGGTGTGTTGGGGTCATTTTTAGGTATTCCAATTGTTATACCAATAGATAAGGGACATTTTAACCCTAGGATAGCCTCTGGTTGACCATGTGACCCTTCCAAAAAGTTGGTTTCCCAAGTTGGACGAAAATCAACTCTTGTAAGCCTTGAGCTTGGATAGACCAACCTTCCATCTTTGTGCTAAGACATTATTCACCTTTTTGGAGTTCCCCTTTCTGAATCCATTTTTAGAAAGTTGTAAGAGTGTAGGGAAGAGGGACCAATTAGAGTGCTTTCCTTCTCCCCATGAATTTTCTAGTGGCTTTTTAGTGGGAACTCTCCATGTTGGAGAGTTTAAACACCCACTCTCTAACTTAGAGACATAGCTAGAGTTGGGGATCTTGGAAGGAGGACTTAGGCTAAAAGGGAGCTCTTCTACAACTATCTTTCCTTAAGCTTGGATTCTAGGTTGGTGGACTTGTTACAACCCTTTTCTTGTATTTTTATTTTTTTCTTGCAAAAAGATGGATGTTGCATGTGTTTTGTGGAATTATTGGAGCTATGAGCTTGTAGTAAATGTTATGTTGTTGTTGTTGCTAAGTATTTGTTTTTCTTTCTTTGTAAATGTTGTTAATGGGAGTCTCAAGGCTCACTCACCCTTGGGAGGGAAGAGTATCCTTGGGGGTGAAGGATTTTTGACAGCCCTTTGTGTAGAGTCTCTCCTAAAGGAGGAGCGGGAAAAATCACGGAGTATGGGATCCATGAAGCCTTCCTTGTGATTTCTTCTTTTGGGGGTCATAAGGGCATAATCATGAACTTGGTTGATTTTTGGAAGGAAGGTGTTTTGAAATCCATGTGAGGGCTTGGTTTATGCAATTTTTTTGGTATGGCCTTCTCCCTTGGGTACTTGGTCCACTTCACCCCATATAGCGTTAATGAGAAACCCATTGTGCAAAGCCTTGGTGGGGAGTTTTGTGAATGTTTCTTGCTTGCTCTTATTTTGCATGTTTGTATCCCTCCTTTGTTTGGTTCCCCAAGCTTGGGGGTGGCCTCATAAGAGGCCTAGGTTGGGTGGTGAGCAGCCCATGGTCCCATGAGTTTCCCTTGTTTTGTTCCTCTTGTAGATTTTGAAGTGGAGTTGTAGGAGGTGTTATGGCTACTTAATGAAGACAATGGATTTCTTGTGGTTCTTTTTGCACATCTTTGTATGTGTGTGTAAAGTCCTTGAGGGTTTAAGTGGAAACTTGTATATTAGTGATCATGAGGCCTTGGAATGT
>MU227677.1:608354-624266 GCA_018584345.1 Thuja plicata
TTGTATGTGTGTGTAAAGTCCTTGAGGGTTTAAGTGGAAACTTGTATATTAGTGATCATGAGGCCTTGGAATGTAATCTGCCTTGAATAAAGTTTGTTATTGTCAACAAATGAGTGTTATGTAGATGTTTAGAAGATTTTCCTTCCTAAGTGGTGATGATATTGTAAAGATGTAAAGCTGAAATAAATAAATAGAGGGAAGCACTATTGAGAATTACCTTAGATTTAATATGTTGTAAAGTTTCAAAGAAAGAAAAGATCTACCTTTGTGTCAATATAAATGCCACTAAACTAGAAATATATGATTTCTATAGTTGGATGGTTTTTCTACACATCTGAAATCTGTAAAGTTATATCTCCATATTTCATCCATGCTTATAGTTATCCATAAAGTGGTGTATTCAAGTGATAAAAAGAAAAAAAATAAAAATTATTAGATTTAAATATGTTAATCTATCTTTTTACTTTCCTAGTTATAAAGAAAAGAATTTTAGATTAAATCTATCATGCAACTATGAAAAACAAGTTTTGCATAGGTACATATATAGTTTCATATATACATTTATATCTATAGTGAGGTTATGATCTATGATCTTTAAAAACAAAAGTTGTTGCATTTATGGGCGTGAAAATTTTGGGCAAGACACTTGGTATCAGAGCTACGTTTCTACACTGGAACCTTAAAACCCACTATGTATCACAAATTTATAAACATCTTATTTAACATTTTCAAAACTAGATCAAACTGAGAAGGAATAATCGCAACAACTTTAAACACATTCATTTCATCATAAGACACTACTTTCAACTTATACCACTTTCATATGTGTGTAGGATTACTCTAGTAATGCGGCAAGCTCACGCACATGGATAAGGCCATAAACATGCCCCTTTGGCACAAGTTTAGTTGAAGCAAGATTTAGGGGGTATTGGTGAGGAGTAGAGGCCTCCTCTCAAACAACCCCCCAAACCCAACCAGGATGTATTGATTGCCCTTCAAAATCTGGTCAGGATCATTTTGGACAGGATACCACAGGATAATTAGCACGCATGACCTAGGGGTGTAGCGCGTGAACGTAGTAGGAGTCCCCCACCTAGGATTGTAGATGACCAAGCTGATCACAAGGGTGAGTTAGTGCACGTGCCACCTCTAGAGGTAGTTGTTTTAGAATAAGAGAGGGTACCCTGTGACACAGGGGACCACATTAGGGAACTTATACGCCTTAACCCACCACCTTTTTCAGGAGCCATGGGTGGAAGTAAGGCTGAGGCCTTCGTTTTGAGCCTTGAGAGATGTTTTGGATTGCGCCCTTATGGGAGTACTATGAGGGTACTTTTTGTTATCCACTTGTTGAGAGGATCAGTAGATATTTGGTGGAGGACAGAAGAATTAAAGGGTAATCTAGCTATGGACACCCTCACTTGGGGCACCTTTTTAGAGAGATTCAGAGACAGTTACCTATTTGAGCACTATAGGTAGTGACGGATAGATGAGTTTCATGATCTTCAAAAGAGAGGGCTCACTGTCAAACAGTATGAGTGTAAGTTCTTGGAACTTATACCTTATGTAGATTATATGAGAGATGAGAAAATCAAGGTCAACCTTTTTGTTAGAGGATTGAATGTATCCATATCTTGTTCGATGTGCATGGATACATGAGGGAATCTTTGGGAGGCCGTGGAATAGGCCTTGATTTCTAAGGAGATTCAGGGTAGGGGATAGGATGCATGAGATTGGTCTCAGAACCAAAACACCACACCACAGAATTTAGGGTATCAGAAAACACATTGGAAAGGAAATAACAACAATCATAATAATAACAAGCATTCATCGAGGTCCTACAAACCCCCTCCATCTTAGCAGTAGTCACATCAGGGACAGAGATAGAAGGCCTCTCAAGGGAAACAAGGCTCAAAGCCCAAATAGTGGCAGTCACAGGCTCCTAGTAGGGACCAGAGGTCATAAGCATAATCGACACCCCTAGCTAGTACTCAGTAGTCCTCCAGGGGTGGTTATAGTGGTTCTAGCAGGACAGGGGGCTCACAGTTCTCTAGACCCCAGGGTACACAATATCAGACTCGAGGGCCATGCTACTCTTGTGGTGCCATGGGGCACTTGGCTAGGGATTTCCCTCAAGGGGGTGGACAGTGCAATGCAGCATCAGAGCCCACTGTTGGTGATATGGGTAGATCCCATAGAGTTTTTGCATCGGTTGAAAACCGCCAAGCAGAACATCAGGCTACTATGATTGAGACTACAGGTATGATTGGAGGTAACAAAGTTACTATTCTATTTGATTTAGGTGCTAAATATTCTTTTGTTTCTCCATTGGTCGTGGAGCGTTGCAGGCTAGTGGCAGCTAGACAAGAAGTTTGTTGGGAGGTAGAGTTAGCCTTAGGTTCTAGAGTACTTGTCACTTCTTTAGTTAAGGATTGCTAGATATAAATTGGTAGCATGACTAACATAACAGACCTACATATCATGCCCCTTGGATCCTATGGGATAGTACTTGGCATGGATTGGCTTTATGCACACATGGCCAAGCTAGATTTCCATAAAAACAAGGTAGAATGTTTAGATGATGACGATAATGCTAGAGTAATTCCAAGGGTTCAGAGGGCAATATCCATTCGTATGATCTCCACTATGCAGGTTAAGCGGTGCATGCAAAAAGGGTGGTAGTTATTTCCCATCATGATCATTGATAGGGAAGAGGAAGAAGAAAAGGAAACCTCTCTTGATGATCATCCCATGTTACAGGAATTCGCAGATGTGTTTCCTTCATAATTACCCTGTATGCCTCCCCATAGAGTAGTTGATCTTCATATAGACCTTGTGCCAGGTACTGCACCAGTATCTAGAGCACCATATAGAATGTCTCCTAATGAGCTTAATGAGCTCAAGATTTAGTTAGAGGAGCTCCTTGAGAAAGGGCACATACGACCTAGTGTCTCTCCTTGGGGTGACAGCCTTTTGGAAGAGAGTGTAGGGAAGAGGGACCAATTAGAGGGATTTCCTTCTCCCCATGAGTTTTCTAGTGGCTTTTTAGTTGGAACTCTCCATGTTGGATATTTTGAACACCCACTCTCTAACTTAGAGACATAGCTAGAGTTGGAGATCTTGGAAGGAGGACTTAGGCTAAAAGGGAGCTCTTCTACAACTATATTGCCTTAAGGTTTGATTCTAGGTTGGTGGACTTGTTGCAACCCTTTTCTTGTAGTTTTATTTTGTTCTTGCAAAAAGATGGATGTTGCATGTGTCTTGTGGAATTATTGGAGCTATGAGCTTGTAGTAAATGTTATGTTGTTGTTGTTGCTAAGTATTTGTTTTGCTTTCTTTGTAAATGTTGTTAATGGGAGTCTCAAGGCTCACTCACCCTTGGGAGGGGAGAGTAGCCTTGGGGTGAAGGATTTTGACAGCCATTGGTATAGAGTCTCTCCTCAAGGAGGAGAGGGAAAAATCATGGAGTATGGGCTCCATGAAGCCTTCCTTTTTGTTTCTTCTTATGGGGGTCATAAGAGCATAATGATGAACTTGGTTGATTTTTGGAAGGAAGGTGTTTTGAAAGCCATGTGAGGGCTTGGTTTATGAATTTTTTTTGGTATGGCCTTCTCCCTTGGGTACTTGGTTCACTTCACCCCATATAGGGTTAATGAGAAACCCATTGTGCAAAGCCTTGGTGGGGAGTTTTATGAATGTTTCTTGCTTGCTCTTGTTTTGCATGTTTGTATCCCTCCTTTGTTTGGTTCCCCAAGCTCGGGGGTGGCCTCATAAGAGGCCTATGGTCCCATGAGTTTCCCTTGTTTTGTTCCTCTTGCAGATTTTGAAGTGGATCTATAGGAGGTTTTATGGCTACTTAATGAAGACAATGGATTTCTTGTGGTTCTTTTTGCACATCTTTGTATGTGTGTGTAAAGTCCTTGAGGGTTTAAGTGGAAACTTGTATATTAGTGATCATGAGGCCTTGGAATGTAATCTGCCTTGAATAAAGTTTGTTATTGTCAACAAATGAGTGTTATGTAGATGATTAGAAGATTTTCCTTCCTAAGTGGTGATGATATTGTAAATATGTAAAGCTGAAATAAATAAATAAAGGGCAACACTATTGAGAATTACCTTAGATTTAATATGTTGTAAAGTTTCAAAGAAAGAAACGATCTACCTTTGTGTCAATATAAATTTCACTAAACTAGAAATATATGATTTCTATAGTTGGCTGGTTTTTCTACAAATCTGAAATCTGTAAAGTTATATCTCCATATTTCATCCATGCTTATAGTTATCCATAAAGTGGTGTATTCAAGTGATAAAAAGAAAAAAAAATTATTAGATTTAAATATGTTAATCTGTCTTTTTAATTTCCTGGGTATAAAGAAAAGAATTTTAGATTAAATCAGTCATGCAACTGTGAAAAAAAAGTTTTGCATACATACATATATAGTTTCATATATACATTTATATCTATAGTGAGGTTATGATCTTATGATCTTTAAAAAAAAATTTGTTGCATTTTTGGGTGCAAAAATTTTGGGCATGACAACGTAACACTAAACTTGCAGGTCGAGAATCCTGGCAATGCAGAATAGTCCCAACGTACTGCAAAATAATAGAAAGCAAATTATTAGTATCATGTTAGAAGAAAAATATCAGACAAGTCATTATGCTTGCTAAAAAAGTAAATACATATCAATTACAACATTCAATTCTGAAACACGGTACTTTTATGCACTTTGCGAAACTCAAACAAAAAATGCATAAATTATCTAGCAATTATAGTATTAAAATAGGTGAATGCGACACACTTATTGAATGTGGCATGCATTTGGAAATTGTGGAAAAACTGCGGCCTATTGTGGCATCATTTGCAAAAAGATCAAAAAACCAATTTTTTTCAAAACGCAATAAATGAAGCATTAATGAAAAAGGGACAAGGCCACTCACTGGATGTCCTACGCCAGTTGGATGAAAAAAAGTTCAGACCTGATCAGACACGTGCATGATGCCTGGTAGACCCGTCATAGCTCAAAGCACAACAAAGAAAGCACAAAAAACTAAAGCAGACTCACCAGAATATCTGGAGCTCTAGAGTGCAAAGTACCAAATGAATGGTTCAGCTATCTATTTATAAAGGTTTTTGAAAAAACCCTAATTCCTCCAGGACCTCAAATTTATCTTCCCAGACACTGAAAACTTCAACACTAAATATCAGGGGCATAATGAAGCATTTTCAAGACCAGTCAAATACCTAGATTATCAATTTACAGTTTCAACAAATTAACGCTTATGTCATGAATTTTTTCTCAAATTTGTTGAGGGGGCATAAATACACCTGCTATTGCCAAGGCAAGCTAGGGCAGGATCAAAACTAAAAATCTTTGACACACTGCGAAAAGCTACAGTGCATCAAAGAGGGGCAAATGTAGACACCCTAAAATGGATAGACTTGCGACTTTACATTAAAAATACTAATTTTCATCTATTAATTAATGGTTATCTAATTATTAATTAATCATGTATTTTCTTCTAAATTCATTTCCCAAATCATCTAATCAAATTACCAAAATTAATTAATTAATTAACCTTAATTGATTAATTTCTATTAATTAATTAAATTCAATTTCCTAAAGTTTAAATTGAAATATTTAAACTTACTAATTAAATTCTTCCAATTAAATTAATTTAATTTCATTCAAATAATGCAATTCTAAATAAAAAAATAATTCAATTATCTCACATGTTGAAAACTTTAAATTCAAAAATGAATTAAATTTTCATTTATCTTCAAAGAGATAACTTTAATTAGATCACATGGGTTACTCCACCCACCTCTTGAGTTCACATGGGTTTCTCCACCCACCTCTTCACTTCTAAAAGGTAACTCAAAATTAGCTCTTCAGTTAACCAAACTTTATCTCCTCTCTCTTAGTTGAAGAGGTGGAGTTTACTGATGGCTTCTCTAGCTCCCTTTGATCTCAATCATTCATCTTCCTATCTCTGGGATTGATCTCAACCGTTCATCTCATTCTCAATTCTTATATATCAAACCCTTCATAACCATTTGAAGGATCCAGTATTTCAAGCTCATGTGCGCTATTACTCTATCAGATTGGTTCAAGCATCAAGCCATCTTGCGATCACACAAACATTCAATATCAAATTCTCGATGCTCCCAAGTCATAGACGCTTCCCACACCAATACTGAGCATCACAAACATAATTTCAGAAGGAGTAGAGAGAGATAATAGAAGCTTCAAGAAATTTGGTTTGCATTCATTTTTTTCCTCTTATTTGTTTGTACATTTTATTTATTCATTGTTTCATTATCAGTAGCTTATTTCTTATTGATTTCCCCCATTTCAAATCGGTGCTACTAACCCCTTGTTATATCGAGAGTGTTATAGATTTTGATCCATTGTGTACAACTAGTCTTGTGTATTCAAAGATTTGTCCATAGCGAGGAGAATCATGACTAACAATTTGGAAAATAATCTTAGAGTTAGGAGAATCATAGGAAGGATTAGGTAACTCTTCCACCAGGATTTCATAACATGCTTGATTGTCTGATAGTTGTAAAAAGGATTTTAATGTAGTCATGGCATCCGCCACTTGATTTCTTTCCCAAGGAATCTACTCAAATGTTATGCATATGAAGTACTTTTTCAAATCATCCACCATGTTTCTGTATGGCACTAGCTTGTCATCCTTATTCTAGTAGTCATAATTAATTTGATTTATAATCAACTAAGAATCACCGTAGACATGTAATTCAGTGATTTTCCATGCTAATGACATTTTCATGCCATTGACTAATGCTTTATATTCCATGATATTATTGGTACATAGGGAACATAATTTTTTATGCTTTGAGTAATGTGTATCCTTGCAGTAAAATGAACAATATACCTTCTCCAGATCCTTGTTGGGTAAAGGAACCATCAAAATACATTTTCCATGACTTTTGTGATGAGAAAAATTGATGCATCAAGGAATTCCAATGTTATGGAACTTTCTGCTAGTAAGGGTACTTCAGCTAGCTCGCCTGCAATAACATGTCCTTTGATAGATTTTATTTTCCTGTATTCAATATCAAATTCACTAAGAATCATCACCCATTTAGCCAATCTACCTCTTAACATTGCTTTGTTGAAGATATATTTCAGAGGATCGACCTTGGCCACCAACTTGATTGAATGTCCCAGCATGTAATGTCTTAACTTATGTGGTGCAAACACAACCATGAGGCAATATTTTTTGATAACTATGTAATTAATTTCATATTGTACCAATGCTTTTATGATGTAATATATTACTCTTTATTTTCCATTTTTATCTTGTTGTGCTAAGACTGCCCCAATGAGTTGTTGGTTGGTGACATATATAGCAATAATGGATTTCCTGGTATAGGATCCATTAGAATTGGTGGATTTTCTAGATATTTTTTGAGCTAATTGAGTCATATGTCACATGTTTTATCCCATTGATATGTGATTCCTTTATGCATAAGTTTGTTAAATGGTTGTGCTTTGTCCGCTAGTTGAGCAATAAACCTTCAAATTAACTATAGCTTGCCTTGTAATGATCGCACTTGACTAATATTTTTGGTGATCTCATCTCCATGATTGCTTTTAGATTTTTAGGATCTACCTCAATTCCTTTGGTGGAGACTATGTATCCTAAGAGCTTTCCAAAAGTAACCCTAAATACACACTTCTTTGGATTCAACTTGAGAAAAAAGTGTTCCATCCTATCTAAAATATTAACTAAATCCACTAGATGTTCTTTTCTATTGTGAGACTTTCTTCAGTCTGAAGGGAATTACATTCTAACAAAAATTACCCCAAGGGTAGGTGAAATTTGTCTTATCTTGATCTTTGGGAACAATTTTGATCTAATTATAACTCGAGAAACTATCCATTAGCGATAACATCTCATATCCTATTGTCAGATCTATAATGACATCTATATTTGGTAGTAGAAAATCATCTTTGGGACACACTTTATTTACATCTCAGAAGTCTATACAACATCTGATAGAATTTTTTGGTTTAGCTACTGGAACTATATTAGATATCCACTCAGTGTATGAAATTTCTCTAATAAATCCTACTTTTAATAGGTTTTACAATTCTACCTTAACTAAGAGTGTGATGTGTGGATGCATTTTCCAGAGTTTTTGTTTTACTAGCTTTACTCCTAGAGCTATGGAAAAATGAGAAATAATTAGTGTTGGAAATATATGTTGTTCCCAATGACTAAGAGGGGGGGGTGAATCAGGAACCAATGAAACTTAATCATTTTAATCCACAATTAGATTAACTTATTTGTTTTCATGCATAGAACTTGAAAGTAAAGAATCATAAAAAACACATAACACAATTGATAAGTAGGAGATATTTTTCCACAGCAAGTCAAATTGTGATATTGCTATCAGGATTCAACTGTGTAGTTTTTGAGTCAAACTCATTGACCCATAATTCATGAGTAGTGGTTCACATGAACCCATCTCTCATGAGAATGAATGGAAACACAATATTTGGTTACCCAGAAACCTTCCAAAAGAAAGTAAAAATGGGGTGGGAATGATACCCACAAGATTTAGTACTGTAGTATAAATTTAGCCTGTTAGAGATTACAATGACCACTTCTGATGGTCTTCCCTGTTAGGAGCATAGAAAGGATTGTTAGGTCCACCTTGTTAAATGATTTTGTACAATAAAATAAGTAATTCAGCTATGTTAAGATATTTAGAGAAAGGATTGTTAGGTCCACATTGTTAAAGGATTTTGCTGATCCACCTGTGAGAATGAACCAGTTGATGATCTTCTCTGTGCAACTATAATTGCTGAATAAGATCCTTCTAAATATAACTGATCACCTGAATGTGATAGATGAGACTCTGTTGTCCTGAATACTTCTTCTCTTAATCAAGCTACCATTCGCATATCTTTACACTTATACATTCTTACTTATTCTTTTCAAACATTGGATAAAAAAAATTATCTTACATATATATCTTTATCAAACAAATAACTTTGTAGGTCATCTTGCAATAAACAAAATGATATTTAATAATATATGCAAGGTTGGCTTCAAACTGTCACTCGGCTCCAGAAGTCTACTCAGGTGATAAACTATCACTCAGGTCATACTGATCACTTGGAAAATTCTGATCACTCAGGCAATGTTGATCTCTTGGGCAATGCTGATCACTCGAGCAATGCAGATCACTCGGGCATTGCTGATCACTTGGGCAATGCTGATCACTCAGGCAATGCTGATCACTCGGGACTTTGCATAATGCTTGCTGGCTGGGTCGACACTAGTTGTCTTAAGTGTTTTGACACTAATTGACAATATGTCTTGCCATAAGGTCTACAATCTCCCTCTTTAAAATTAGTGACAAAAACACTTATCATTTAATTTTGTGTCTGATATTTCAAAACTCCCCCTTAATGTCTACTCGGGTTTTGATAGTGCTTCTGCTGCTCGGTTCGAACTGACTCTATTTTTGTGTTTTTCAAAATTGTTTTTGTAAAGTGTATTTTCTACATTGTTCCACTGTACATGTGTTTACTCAATGATATTTCCACTTAATTACAATATAATGATATTTCCCCCTTGTTTTTGACAAAAAATGCCAAAAGTGAAATTTACAAGGTTATTCCAATGTAGGATAGGAAATCACTATGTACCTTCAAAATCTGAGACAAAGTGTTGTCCCAATTGTCCTGTAACACCTTTATGATGTACAATTCAACTTGTATCTCTACAAACAACTCTATCATTAGCTCGGCAACTAAGAAATTGTTGTCATGGATGAGTGTCTTTGCATGTGTTATACATTTCTGCATCCCATCCATGTGTGGTAGGAGTTGGCTCTAGATTGCTATAAGTGATTCTCTGGTCATTGCTTCTTCTCTCAACAATTCAGCCTGTAGATCAGTAAGATACTTGATCTTCATGAAGTGAGAAGAACTAGTGCTCGAGTCAAGTGCTAACTGCCTTGCACTTTCCTTCATGTCTGTATCAATCTTCACTATTTTGTTCTTGATCTCCATAGTATAGTTAGAGGTGTCACTTAACTTTACAAATAGTGCTACCACATTTTTCATAGTGGTTTTTAGAGTGCTGATGATATTTATAAGTTGCACCTGGTCAATTGCAATCTTCTTTGCAATATTTTCTAGAACCTTGTTCTCAAATTTCTTCTCTGCCTTCTCGAGTAACTTCTCTTGACCATTCATATCCGTTTTGAACTTGTTGACAATGTCAACAAGTTGGTCTATTATTGAGTCACTCTCATTGACCTCAATCTGCCATGCATCTACAAATATGCCTTTGACATCTTCAATTACTTTATTCCTTTGTATTTCCTTTTGGAGATTTTGTTGTGTAGCTCTTTTCTTCCACGGTTCTCCTAGAATATCTATTTTCTCTACAGATAAGCTGGATAGATCCCAATTTGGAATCACAATTTCTTTATCAAGATCTATCTCATTGGTAATTACTACTTTTTCTTTTCTTTTTGTATTAGGACTTGTTGAAGGAACAATTTCCTTACCTTCACCTTCCTCATCCTTTTCTTCAGTATTCATTCCAATTAGGTCATTGACCTTTACAGTACCAATTATTGAGTCAATATTAACTGATAAGTCAATGCTATTAGTAGAAATATCTACCTTGTCTTTCTACGAATCGGGTGTTCTTGGCTTAGTAGTAAGTGAAGCCTGTTGCTTGGTTACTACATGTTCAGATGTGGATTCTGTAACCTTGCCCTTTCTCCAAGGTACTATATTCTGGATAGGAGATTGGGGTAATGATGCCATTACCTCAACTGCAATCTACTTAGCATTTGACTCCTCAATGGTCTATACCTCAGGTAATGTATCATCATTTACCTGTATAGGAGGGTCTGTACTCAGTACTTCTGCCTCATTATCTTATTTCATCTCAAATATTGATTTACACACTAATGTGGCACGCTAGACTACATATTCTATGTTTTTGTTAAATATTTGGAATGCCCTGAATCTGGGGGTGTGATTATTTTGATATTTTCTCAAGGCCTCTTTTACTTCTTTTCCCTTCATTGCAGACATAACTTTCTTCAATTTCTATTCCCTTATGTCCATTTAAGTTTGGACTACATTGTTCCAGGGAATGGAGACTGCCTTGAATAGGTCTCCAGGCATATAATTATTCAGCTTAGAGGGGTCATATTTCCATTTTCCCATCTTCTCCACCACTGCTTCTTCAATCTTCTTCTTTTCTTCCTTGGTCCTAGAAGCATAGTTCAGTGACTTCAAAGAACTCAGAGCTCTTCCTTATTTCAGTTCTTTAATTTTATGATCAAGTGTGGGTGTTGGTTTAGTGAAAACCACAGTATCATTTTCTTCATCATCATCCTCATAATCACTTAGTACAAATCATCTCCTTAATCTCCTCAAGGTGATGACAGGGGTAGTGCCTTTTTCCTTTTTCTGTTTGCGTGTTTCCTTCCTCTTCTTCTGTGGAGGTTCAATATCAGTTTCTTCTTTTTCTTCTTCAGATTCAACATGCTTTGTTTTAACTATATCCTCTTTACTCTCAGAGATGGTAGGAGAGTCAGAGGTCTTTCCATACTTCTTCTTGAATGTATCAAGCCTCTTCTTTCCTCTTTTCAATATCTTGGGAATCTCAATCTCCAAAGATATCCTTCTCTTTGCTTCCACATATGTTCCAAAGTAAGGTGCCTTTGGATTGGAAGGTTCATTTATAAGGGCCTCTATGATATCTTTTATGTCACCTTTGTTGACTTCATATGGCAGGCATTTTACCCATGAAACCCTAGGATTTACTGCTTGGATATAAACCTTATCACAATCAACTATGAAACAGATTTCATCTTTGTAGTCCTCAACTAGTTGTTTGGGAATTATGTACCTACTATGCATCTTATGTTTGAAACTCTCAAAATATCCATCCATAATGTTATCAAAGTTATCTCCTAACTCAACTATGAATTCATTAATCTAATGGATTATTGGTCTATCTTTCTTCCATGCTACTATTCCTTTGGAGGGAAAGAAATTCTCAACATAAAAGAGGATGCAGATAAGAAGAGAACCAAACTTACATCAATTAGATTTGGATACTAGGATGCTTTCCATATTCTTTCTCAACTGGATGATCTATAGTTCTACTAGGTCGAATACCAAATTCTTCTTCACCACTTTGTATGTTAGGTCAACAGCTTCACATGGAACACTGTTGGGTCTGCTCAAACTGTATATCTTGTGGGCTATAACACGAATGCCAAATTTAAATTCCATATCAGTTACTTTGTTAAGTCTCATGCCTCTCTCATCCCACTCGGCAAGAGTTAGCTCAGCTAGGTCATCCTGGGCTAGGGTTTTGGTAGCTTTCAGCTTATCTAGCATCGAGAACCCAGTGACATGGTGAATTATCTACTTTGTGATCATCACAGGATGTTCCAACCATAGTTGCACATCGTGGACATGTATAAGAACATATCTCATCCATCTTGTTTAGAAATCCCTTGACATGTGCATGATGTGTGTCAAACTATTGGTTTTGAGGTGCTTATGGTCGGGCTTCAAACTCCCATTTGTACATAATTCATCATATGATTTATTCATCTCAATAGTTCCAAGCTCATGTATGTTACAGTGATAGAAGCTTCATATGTCGTTAACTAGTAACACTCTTGGAGGAATCAGGAAATGAGCTCCCATCGGTTCTATCTCCTCTGCAATTTATGGATGAAGCTTAAACACTGGCAGATCACAAATTGCATTCATTACTAACATCTCAGAACCTTTCTTGACATTGCTGCTAGAAGTGGATGTCGTATCTATTTGGACAAAATGATCAAACTTTTCTTTCAATCACAAATTAGCACTGAATTGCTAAGGGCTCTGAATTAATTCATAAACTGAAAGCTTTGTAAGAAATAATATTTACAATCCTTCATTTATAAGAGATTTTAAACCATTAGATTATTTCATTAAATACTTTGTACATAGGAGCTAGCATGACTAGGGTATTTCTCAAACTCATTTGGAAGCTCAGGTGAAACCAACTTCCCAATTATCAATACCAAATCATCTCAGTTAAGCTAGAGTATCTTGGGTGTAACTAAAATTCTAAATTGGGTAAAACTATAATATGTCCTCATGCATCAATATGCAGGTTTGGACTATTTAGCTTATCTAGAACTGATGTAGGATGGCTTGTATTGCACAGTTCCAGTCATCTCCTTACATTATTATTCTGTAATGGTAGATCCACCCAGTTCATTGTTTAGGGTATCATTAGATCCTTCATTGCTTTGATCTGAATTATGTGAGGATTTCCTTACCCATTTCTTTCTCATCTAAGTTTTGAATTTTGAGACTTTGGCTTTACCATTCTCAAAACCAGTATCAAATTTTTCTTTGTTCATACAATTCTTTCTTAGATGACCGAGTTGCTTGCACACATAAAATCTCTTAGTAGGATCCATTTTTCTGAAGTGATTCTTCATAAAATTTGCACCAATGTGTCCATATTCACCACAATGACAAAATCTATACCATGTGTTGTAATCCCAACCAAAAATTGCCTTGGCTAATTATTCAGTAGGATTCCAATTCTTAGTTCTGCGCTTGGAAGATATATGACCTTGTTTGTTGCACTTGTAGAATTTGCCTTCAAACTTAGGTTTCTCTTTGCATTCACTTGCTCTATGTCCATGTTTTTAATAACTATAACATTTACCATTAAATTTTGACTTTCCATTGCTCCAACATTTATTTGATGTATACCCCAACTTACCACAATGATTTCATGTAGGCTTGTAGCTCTTTTGAGCTCCTTGTTGTGAGGATTCACCTTGTTTAGTATAACCTAATCTAGTCTGTCCATGATGTCTAAATTATGTTTCTTGATCCATGTTGGTTTGTGAATTCATCATACTTTCATTTTTTTTCTTGCTTTTTAACATTGAGATCATTCTGCAGTCTTTCATTTTCTGTTCTTAAATTGTCAACTTCCTGTGTTGCATGCATTGTTGAGTTGACTTACCAAATTAGTTTGCTGAAGTGACAAGTGTTGGATTTCATTTTATTTTTCTTCTAATATTGTACTCAGCAGTATTTTATCTTCTTGTGCTATATTTCTGTCATCTTCTTCTTTGTTCTTTAGTTCCATGACTTCACATATTCTGATTGAGTGAATTTCCTATTCTCTCATCAACTTTTTGACTTCTTCATGTAAAGTGATATTCTTTGTAAGTAAGTATTCAATGGATGCATCAAATTCTTCAAAAAGTTTGTCCTTGCAAAAGTCTTCAATTCTTTCTTCTATATAGTTCTTTTCATTCATCTGTACTGCTAATTCTTTTCTTCTTTTCAGGGAAAGAGAGAGCTGCTCCATAAGTTTCATGATCTGATCCATGGCAATTTTAAGATATATCTTTTTATTCTTAATGACTTTCTCCAGTCTGTATATTTCCATAGCCTCTGATCTTTTCTCAAGTTGTTAAACTCCTGATTAGAGAACCACTGCTCTGATACCAATTTTTGGAAATATATGATGTACCCCAGTGCCTGAGAGGGGGGGGGGGGGGGGAATCGGGAACNGGGGGGGGGGGGGGGGGGGGGGGGGGTGAATCGGGAACCAATAAAACTCAATCCTTTTAATCCAAAATTAGATTAAATTTTTTTTTTCATGCATAGAGCTTGAAATTAAATAATCATACACAATACATAACACAATATTTGGTTACCCATAAACCTTCCAAAATAAAGTAAAACTGGGGTGGGGATGATACCCACAAGATTTAGTACTATAGTATAAATTTAGCCTGTTAGAGCTTACAGTGACCATTTTTGATGGTCTTCCCTGTAAGGATCATAGAAAGGACTGTTAGGTCTACCTTGTTAAAGGATTTTTTACAATACAATAAGTAATGAAAATATGTTAAGAGATTTAGAGAAAGGACTATTAGGTCCACATTGTTAAAGGATTTTGTTGATCCACTTGTGAGAATGAACCAGTTGATGATCTTCTCTGTGCAACTATAATTGGTGAATAAGATCCTTCTGAATATAACTGATCACCTGAATGTGATAGATGAGACTCTGTTGTCCTGAATACTTTTTCTCTTAATCAAACTTCCATTCGCATGTCTTTACACTTATGCATACATTCTTACTTATTATTTTCACACATTGGATAAAAAAAATTATCTTACATATATATCTTTATCCAAAAAATAATGCTATAAGTCATATTAAAATAAACAAAATGATATTTAACAATATTTGCAAGGTTGGATTCAAACTTTCACTCCGGTCCAGAAGTCTACTCAGGTGATAAACTGTCACTCGGGGGATACTGATCACTCGGGTCATACTGATCAATCAGGCGATGCTGATCACTCGGGTGATGCTAATCACTTAGGCAATGCTGATCACTTGGGAAATGTTGATCACTCAGGCAATTCTGATCACTCAGGAAATGCTAATCACTTAGGCAATGTTGATCACTCGGGCAATGTTGATCACTTGAGAATTTGCATAATGCTTGCTGGCTCGGTCGACACTAGTTGGCTTAAGTATTTTGACACTAATTGATAATATGTCTTTCCATAACGTCTATAATTAGTTCTAGATATAATCCATAAATATATGAGTAAGACTAAGAAAAATTTACCTTTTTCTCTTTGAATTATTGTGTGAACTCTTGTGTCTCATCTATGGACAATGAATGAGCAATGTGTATTATTTTTGGTGTTTCCTCTGTGTAATACCCACCTCTTATGTTGCTTTTCAGTTCGTGGATGCCAAACTCTTTTAGGCATTTTGGATGTGTGTGTTGATTTTATCAGATGGTTTAGATGATATTTATATGTGTTACATTTCAGTATGT
>MU227677.1:643878-673627 GCA_018584345.1 Thuja plicata
AGATGTCTATGTTTGGAGAGATCAAGTTCTTTCTTGGTCTATAGATCATTCAACAAAGTGAAGGTATTTTCATTACATAGTCCAAGTACATCAAAGAGGTCCTGAAGATATTCAAGATGGAAGAATCTAAAATAGTTGGAACATCGATGGCTAATGGATGTAAGTTGAAAAAGGAGGACAAGACAATAGAGGTAAATCAGAATTTGTACAAATCAATTACTGGAAAACTCATGTATGTTGTACACACTAGACCGAATATTGCACATTCAGTAGGAATTGTTGCTAGATTTTCTGCTAACCCCAGAGAATCACATATGACTAATGTGAAAAGAATCCTAAGATATATGAAGAATAGTGAGGAATTTGGCTTATGGTATAGAAGAGAAGGTAGATTTGAACTAAAGGTGTTTACCGATGCTTATTGGGCTAGAAATCTTGATGACCAAAAGAGCACAACTGGAGGAGCATTCTTTATGGGTGACAGTCTTGTCACATGGATCAGTAAGAAGCAAGGATGCATCTCTCAATATACTACAAAAGCAGAGTGTGTTACTACTGCTACAAATTGCTCAAATATTGCATGGATTAAAAAGCTGTTGGAAGGCATGGATATGAAGATCTTAGAACCAGTGATTATCTATTGTGATAACACCAGCGCAATAAAAATTTCCAAGAATCCAGTCATGCATGCAAAGACTAAACACATTGCAATCAAGTATCATTATTTGAGAGAACAAGTTCAAGAGAAAGAAGTGACACTTGAGTATGTGCAATCAAAAGAACAGTTGGCAGATATCTTCACCAAGCCACTGTCCAAAGATGCATTTGAGTACCTGAGAAAGAGACAAGGGGTCAAACCCTTGTCTACCAGTCAGTAAAAGACTGAAGGCTACATCGACATATATATTATAAGAATATCATAAATGTTGATGCAAGTAAAGAGAAGAACTTCAAAGCTACATCTATATACATATAGGTATATATCAGAACCAAGCACCAGAGCATAATGTTGCATTGCTGATGGATAAGGGAAATTCAAGGAATATATTATGGATAAGAGGAAAATGAATATTTTACATGAATGTCAGATATTTGGAACAATTGGCAACAGACACTGTTTCAATATTTGATCGGCATTGTTGTCAAAGGGAGAGAGATTATCCATATTATCACATTCTTCTAAGAAAAGGAAGAGAGATTATCCATTATTAGATCACTCCAACAGGGAGAGATTATATTCTAAGGGAGAGAAAATTGTATGAAAGATTACACAAAGAGAAAGTTGTTGAAAAGAGGACAAGACATCAAAGCAGAAGAACAATTAGAAGGAGAGAAATTGACACTAGAGGAGATTCAACACATCAGAAAATAGAAAGATACAAGAATCAAATCTAAGCTAAAACAAAGCTTACCAAAGTTCAAACATTTATCCGTTATCAAACAAAGATTGGTAGTTTGATGAATCCCAACAATTGTATTTCATATTATATTAGAAATAGTATAGTGTGATAATATAAGTTTTGTTGCCATCAATGCCAAAGGGAGAGATTGATGACATATAACTATGAGGCCTACCCTAGTTCGACATAAGCTTAGCACTATTTCTCATGCTCTCCAGTCAATACTAATTTTTCTATAGTCAGAATTTTGGGACACATGTATTACTTTATGGATCCGTGGAATCCTTTGCTTGTACAAAACACCTGATTATGTAATCCTGGAATATATTAGATACTTTGTGTGAGTGATGCAGATTTCTATTTAGGACTTGGTTTTGATGGTTTACTATATTGGATTAGTAAGTGGATGTTAGATAGTATAAAGTATGCAAATTTATTAAGAGTTATGTTTTTACATGTGGAATAGATGCAGATATTGTTAAGTTCAATGAATCTTTGATGCAAGTGTGAGTGAATGTATGTTCAAGTACATTATGTATTCTATTATTTTTATGTGATGATTTATTGGACCTATTGATGTGTGCAACGAGTGTGCATAAAATTTGACCATCGTACTAATCGGGGATTCAAGAATGGACCTATGTGAAAACCGTGATGCTAAGGCCCTGTCTATATAAAGAGACATGGACCTCATTGTATTGTATTGTATTTGTAAAAGTGTGGTGTATGATTGTAATTTATTTAATTAAGTAAATGTGTAATAAGTCATGCTCATGTGAAATTGTTGTGTCACTTGACACATGTGCACTCTATGTGTTGGCATGGCTAGTGAATGTGACTACCATAGGCTAACTTTACCCAAAAATTACCTAGTATAGTCCCAATGCTTACCCTTAGGTTTAGGAAGATAAGATTGTGATAAGTTTGAGTCAAGAGAGATTAGATTGAGTCTTGAAGGTTGGATTTTCGAGAGTTAACCTTGGGTGGAGTTTAGGAGGGTCATTTGGGATCATAGAGAGTAACTAGGATCAAAACTAACTACCCCACTTGGTATCTTAGGGGTTAGGGGTCATTTTTAGCCTATTAAGAGTCTTGAAACTCATTTATGACTCCCCTAAAGTCACCACTTTGGGAAGTGGCGAATTTGGAGAGTTGGAAGACTTTGGTTAAGCCATCCCTTCTTTCCTTAAAAACATTTAAGTCCATTTATGAAGAAGGCAAGTGGGGAGAGTAGATGGATTAGAGTCCTCCCTCCATTTATGACTCCTGATGTTTTAGGAAGAATGCCTATATAAGGAAGGCCTTAGAGGGAGTTTTGGGTACACACCCACTCTCTACTTTTAGAGACAGATTCATTATAGGAGTAAGATTTGAGAGGAGGAAGGATGAGAAGGAGAAGCTCTTCACAAACCACCTTGCATTTACCATAGCTTAGATTTTATGTGAGTTTCTTTATTATCATAGTTAGGAGTAGTTCTTGTTTGCTTTTGTACATAACTTGAGAAATCCATGATTGAAGTTTATGTTATTGTTTTCAACTTCATGGGTTTTCATGGAGTTATGTATTGAGTCTTGTATTTATTTTGTGATTATTTGTATATGGGGTTCTTCAAGGCTTATTCACCCTTGGGAGGGTTGGATATCCTTGATGGGGTGAAAGTTAGTGATCTACCCAAGTAGTGCAGAGTCTCCCATGTGTGGAGGGATGTACATGGGTATATGGGTGCCCATGATGCCAAGAATGCCCAAAGCAATTTGGGGTTCATAAGAAAGATTGGAAGGCTTGAAGCCATAACTTGTTTTGTGAAAGAAAGGTAAATTTACTCCAGTTGCCACCACAGGGCTTGGAGGAGAAGGGTAGAAATTTGTTCTTGAGTCCATGTGTGGCCATGGAACAAGATTAAAATATGGTACTTAGGAATGTTGAGCCCATGTTTGGCCTATTCCTAGTGTATGCATTTGTATTATTGGCTTTATCCTCTTGTGGTAGTCCTCTTTCACCCCTTTGTTTCAGGTTTCTTTTGGAGACCTATGTATATCCTTGGGTAATGGGTATTTTCTTGTGTTCCTATTTTCAGTTTCCTTGTTGTTATGTGTGTATGTATCCTGGTTCAGTTCTGGATCCGCTAGCTCAGGGGTGGCCTTGCAAAGGCCTAGGTTGGGAAGTGAGCCTCCATGGTCAACCAAAGATTTCTATGCAGGTCCAGTTTGAAGCTTTTGGAAGGCTTGTGTTGATATTCTAAAGGGAAACCACAACTGGTGGCCTAGTATTCTACCCTTATAGATGGGTTTTTTTTTAAGCCAAAAATGCTTAGTATGAAGTCCTGAAAAGTTATTTTGAGTAAGAGGGCATTTTGTAAATGTAATCCTATTTTATTTTGTAATCTGAAAATCAACTATGTTTTAGAGATGTATTTATGTGAATACAAAGGAGAGAAATTTTAATCTATGTTGTTAAATAATATTGTTGGTTAAATTATTTATCAGTTAGAATGATGTTGCTTATCAGGTTTAAAGAGGGATTGAAACCTTAAGGCTTATAATTTTAAATGTTGTTGTTAATATACATTTGACCAACTTTCAATTAATTTAAATTTGTGAACTTTGTGAGGGTTTAGAAAGAAAGTATGTCTACTTCACCTACAGTAAATATAACATGTTTAGATGAAATTTTTGTTTATTCGAATTAAGGTTTTTCAGTGCCCAAATTTTTGGGGCATGACAATAACTGATTGAATGTTTGATAATGTTAAGTTGAAGATAATGCAAGGAATTAAATCAGTTAATGGTTTGTATTTTCATTGATGTCAACTTGATATAATCTATACGGTCATGTACATAATGCCAAAGACTTCAGAGAATCAATGAAACAAAGGTTATGCTTTCAGTAATGCATAAAAGTCAAGTATTCACTAAGTTACAGACAACACTGACAGAGTGCACACCATCGGTAAATCCAAAGAAGAAAAGTCACAGTGATACCCGACATACTAAAGACAGTGTCGACTGACAAAGAAAACCATAGGTTGCCCGACAAACTGAAAATAGAGGTTCCCGACTAGTAAAAATCCAATGATGCCCGATGGATAGAGATCCCAAAGCTAACTGGAGTCACACCGACAGAACTGACAGTTGTAACCGATGACTAACTAAAGAGTTGACCGATGGAACAGAGAGTTCAGAAAATGACAAAATATCTAGCTGGCAAGAGCTAAAGATAGACTTAACTGGTTGTTTTCATTTTTTTATTTGACCAGAGTTAAGTGATTGATTTAAAGAAGATTTGAATAGTTGGCAAGAAGATAACTACGAGATAAATTAGGAGTTATGCTTTAAATCAGATTGGTTGGATTATTTTTCATGCTAAGAATCAAGAATCAAGAAATAGTGAATATCATGTCTATATAAGAGACAAGTTTAACTCATTTCCAAATAACAACAAGGGGAGCGAATAAAAGAAGATGTTGAAGACAAATTGATGAAGGATAAATTTATGCATTACTGATCAATCAAGCTAAAGGAAGTGCTAAGGAATTCTGCAGACATCAACAAACAGTGAGCACAACATCACAGAGAAGAACGTGTAGAGCACAAATAATTGAATTGATATATTGATCAGAGAGGTAATGTACTTAAATAGATCTAAAAATCTGCAATTCAAGTTGCATTAGAAATAGGTCATTTTGTTTCAGTTTAACCATTGAAGCATCAAGTATCTTATTAGAGTAGGACTTAATGGTCTTCTATATATTGAGGTACATCCCAAGGAGTGGAAAAAAGGTTGATTCATGAAAGTAGCACTAGATTTTCCTAAAGCCTATTGACAGTCTAAGAAAGAGGTTGATTCAAGGATGGTAGCAAACTGAGTTGCACGATACTAAGTGACAACCTATATGTATAAAATCCTTTAACAATGTCACACTTAATAGTGTGTTTGTAACCTTTAACAGGGTTGGCTCTTAACATGGATCACTTCAGAAGAGTGAAAATTTGGGGTACCGGTCCCAGTGGTTTTTTCCCTCAATAGGGTTTCCACGTTAAAATCCAAGTGTTATGTGTGTATGGTTTATTACTTTAATGTTTTACATTTGACATATGCATTTCTGGATATATTGGTATACTCTGCTTATTTACTGTATTTTGGTAAATAGCTATACTGCATATCGGTAATCAAAGAGAATAAGGACAGACAAGGAAAACTAACAGACAGTTAATCATTAAAAGTATTTCATGGCATGCATCTTGTAGGGACTTAATAATTTGAGGTTTATTTGATTGGTGGTTAGTGATTAAAGGATAAATTTTTGAGGCCACTGATTCACCCCCCCTCTCTTAGTTATTACTAAAAATAACTTTGTGTTGAATATGGGACCATGGGATTTAGTCGATTGTCAAACTTCTAGCCATGAAATATTTTATTGCAAAATATGGGGTGAAATGATGAGTGAAACAAGATTAGAATTATGATAGATGGTAGAGAAATAATCTCTACACATGGCATTAGATTACCCATTTTTCACCTTGGAACTTTCCCAAGGTGCCATCGATCTGGTTTTCACCATAGGATGAATTTATTTCTACCTGATTGACAGGTTTTTTCCAAGGTAAGCATTTTTTGCATTTTATTTTTATTTTTTGAATTTTTGAAATGGGTCTACTCTGGCATTTATGAGTAGTACTTGCACAGATGAAATTTTTTGATGGGGTCTAATAAAGGTTGTCCCTATGATGTGAATATATGATATCCTCCAGACACATAGACTACAGTGATGATATAAGGATGCAACCAGTTCCATTCAAACTTTCTTGGTTTTTCTCTTTCTCTCTAATTTATCTGATTCTCCATTAGGACTAGGTCACCAACTTTAAAAAATCTAGGAATGATCTTTATTTGTATCTTCTTTTGAGACATTGTTGATATGCTTGCAAATGTGTCACTATCTTTTGTCTCTTTCATCGAGAAACTCTAGCTCTTGTATTCTTGATACTTTGTAATCCTCATGTGAGATTGTGTGCTGAAGTGATACACACAATGATGGTAGATCAACCTCTATTGGAGACATAGCTTCAATATCATACACTAGTGAATATGGATTGGCTCTTGTGGGAGTATGAAAACTAGTGTGGTAGGCCCATAAGGTGGTGCTGAGATGGAGGTGTCAGTCCCAACCAACTTCATTGACTATCTTTTTTCAAAAAAAATTATAATGGTTTTATTTGTAGCCTCAACTTGGTTGTTAACATGGGGAAAGTAGAGTGAAGAATAGCTATGGTGGATATGAATTTTTTTGCAAATCCCATCTATTTATTTATTTTTGAAGGGGGAGTCATGGTCTATAATTATGGTTTATGGAACATCGTACCGACATATGATGTAGTTTAAAAGAAGCTTAGAAATCCATTTTCTAGTGGTGTAGGTCATTGGAATTGCTTCAACCCACTTTGTGAAATACTCAATGGTTTTGATTATGACTTAACACCGTTAGAGAATAAGGGATGAATCTTTTCAACTAGGTCAAACCCCAATTGTGAAAAGAGCCATGGTGATGTTAATGGATGCAACTCATGAGAAGGTGCATGGATGAGATTCATGTGTATCTAACACTTCTCTCACTTCTTCAAAAATAGACAAGCATTTGTTTGCATTGTAGGCCAATAATAATTGATTCTTAAAAGCTTCTTAGCTAAATTCAATCCACTAGAATGAGCACCATAAATGCCATCGTGTACTTCTAATATCACTGTTTGTGATTCTTCTAAGTTGAGACATCTAAGGAGGGTTCTATCCAAATTATGTTGGTAAATTGTTGTTGGCTATGATAGTGTATCATGAGGCTTACCTTATCAAGGAATTATTTTGGTTCTCGGATAAGTCTTTGGGGATGATTTGGCTACTCAAGCAGGCATATATATCTTGGTACCAAGGGGAATTGGGACCAATAATTTCACACAAAACCTCAAACTTGGGCACTTAAAAGGCAGGGACCATGAGTTTTTTTTACCATGAATTCACAATGTGTCACATCTAGTGACATGTTGAGAAAAGACCCTATAGTAGTCATAACATCTACTACTTTTTTCTTGATTCTTGAGATCTACTCAAATGTTATCATTTGAAAATGTTGCTTCATGTCTTCTTCCAAGGCCTTATGAGGAATCAATTTTTCATCCTTTGTGCCATAGCTAGCATTGAATTGGTTGATGATTAATTGAGAATCTTTGTACACTTGCAGTTTTAGATATTCCACTGGACAGGTGTTTTGAGGCCAATGATTAGTGCTTCATATTTTTCTATGTTGTTGGTGCATTTAAAAATTAGTCTGTAGGACCTTGGAATGGAATCTCCATGGGGAGTGATAAATATTATGCCGATGTTAGATCCCTTTTGTGTGTGAGAAATGTCAAAGTACAACTTCCACTATTTTTGTTCCTCAAGGGTAAATATTCTTTCATCTAGAAACTCTATCAACATCGTATGACTAGAAGGTAATGGTGAATCTTCCAGTTGGTTGGTGAAATCTTTTCATTTTATTATTTTTCTGTCTATGTAATCAATGTCAAATTCATAGAGAATCATGACCCATTTGGTGAGTCACCTTGTTAATGTATATTTACTTAATATATGTTTCAATGGATCAATATTTTCTATGAGGATCATCTTGTGAATCAAAATGTAATGTTTAAGATTTTGGGAAGCAAAAAATATAGCCAGATATGCTCTTTCAATTGTCGTATAGTCTAGTTCATAAGCCACAAGTGTTCGACTAATATAATAGATGGATCTTTCATTTCCTTCAAAATCATTTTGTGCTAATAATGCCCCCAGTTATTTCTCTATAGATGATATGCATAATAGTGGTGGCTGATCTAGAATGGGCGATATTAAGACCAGTACCAAGAGAAGATAATCCTTTAAGATTTGAAAATCACTTTGGCAATTTTCAGCCCATGCAAATTTGATATCTTTATGTAGAAAGTTGTAGAATGGATGAAACTTGTTAGCTAGTTGTGAACTGAATCATCTCAATGATTTTAGCCTTTCCTATATAGACTTATAAGGTTCTTCAAATTTTTTGGTTGAGGCATATTGATAATTTCTTAACCTTTTTGGGATCAATCTTGAAGAAAAAATTCTTTGGGTTCAACCGTACCTTGTAATCTTGTAGTCTATCAAATACTGTCCCTCATACTGATAGATATAGGTTCCCCTCAATGGATTTTTCTAGTATGTCATCAACATAGTCTTCCATTGTGATATGCATCATGTCATGAAAGATAGTCGTCATTTCTCTTTGATATGTGGCGCATACATTTTTTAGACCAAAGGGCATGACACACCAATAGTAAGTGCCCTAGGAGCACATGAATGCGGTCTTGTGTTGATCTTCTGGTGCTATCTTTCTCTGATTATATCTCAAGAAACCATCCATTAGCAACAACATTTTATACCCTAAAGTGAGATCAACAATCATGTCTATGTTTGGAAAGGGGAAGGCATCCTTTAGACAAGCCAAATTTAGATCTCTAAAGTCTGTATAGATTCTTATGGCCCCATATTATTTAGACACAGGTGCTAGATTGGATATCCAATTGGCATAGTCAATAGGCCTTACAAATCCCGCATCCAGTAGTTTCTTCAATTCTTCTTTTACCAATAGTGCAATTTTAGGATGCATCTTGTGGAGCTTGTGTTTGTATGGGTTTTCCCCCAAATTTAGTGGCAAATGATGGAGCACAAATTATGGATCTATTCCATGCATGTTAGAGTACAACCAAGAAATTTTTATTTTCATGTCCTTAAAGAACTAAATGAATTATTTTTTTCTTTTGGTGTTAATGACTCTGCCAAATGGATTAGTCGTTGTGTTTCTCCAGTGCCAATGTTGGTTGTTTTTGTTTTCTCTGCCAGTAATGGTGACTATTCTTCTATAAGGGGAATTATATCAATCTCTCCATCCTCAAGCATCTTAGAGAGGTTTTCATCCTTGAACACACTTTTTGTTTTTACGTTTTTATAGCTAGAAGGTTTCTTTCAGTTTCACCTAATAGCCTTATATTTTATTTGTTAATTTTATGACTAAAGGATTGATATAGCTCCCCAAATTATTTTGTGTTGTATAATTCAATGTTGAAACCTACCTTGTGATTTCCCATAGGTATGCCTTGTCTTAGTTCGAAGAATTCAACAATAGCTTCATCATTCTAAAAAAATTCTATGGTTGGTAGATTTTGTTGTTCCCAATCAATAAGGTTAGGGTAAACCAAAGCTATGCTATCCTTGGTTTGGAAGGATGAAATTGAGATTTGGGTCAAGGTGTTGGTATAGGAATCACTTATTAATTCATATGTTTGAAGAGGATGAGGATGAAGGTTCAGATCGGTTCCAAAATTCCTCAATCTAAGATTGATGAATTATGGATCTATCTTATAAAGAGAGTCAAGAAATGGTAGCCTTGAGATGTAAGGTGCTAGTAGTGTAAGGGGAATTAGAATCATATTAATTTGAGTATGTCTCTGAATGAATTTCATCAAATATCTCAACTTTGTTATAAACACAAGCCTTAATATTAGAGGGTAGTGAGGTATTCATAATGCCTTTTGTCAGTGGTCTATAACCTAAGTTGGGATGCTTCATATTTTGGGTTGGTGCAATGGGTTCCATAATTCCTTGTTTATTCTTTCCTAATCCAGATCATCCATTATAGCCTTATTTTTGGACCACAGTGTACCCCTGTCCATATTATGTATTGGAATTTTGAACTTAGGGGGCTCTTCATCTATATACAACTAGCAAGATAAGTTATCCTCAATGATTTCCTCATGTATGTCTCCCCATCTTATGATATTTTTGATGGATATATAATTGATAGTTGTTGTTTCATCTTAAGAGGTTTCCTAGGTTTTCCATAAGAACAGGGTGAGATTGGTAGCTTGCCTACATAGAAGAAGTTTTCATAGGTGTATTCTCCACATTTATTTTCTAGACCTTGGATTTTGAGCTATAATGTGGGTTCCTTAGTTGATTTAACAAGGTCTACATAATCTATGTTTTGAGATGAGTAGGCACTAGATTCCTCTTGATTATTGGGTACTTGATTAGAAATAGATCATCTAATATTTGTGCAGTACAAAAAAATGATCTTGATTCTCTATCACCAGGCACGGTGATTTCAACTCCATCGTGAGGAAAATTCAAGCACTGATGGTAAGTATATGGTAGAGCCTACATAGAATGGATCCATGGACATCTAGAGAGCATATTGTAATCCAACTCAAGGTCTAGTACCTAGAATGCAGTGTCATGTGTTGTAGGACCAAGTCTGATTGGGAGGATTATCACACCTCTAGAAGGTTTTTGTTCATCATCATATTCTCTTATTATGATCTTTTTGGTGATGTCTACACAACTCTCAGAGTAGCACATTTATTTTACTAATTTTAGGGTACAAATATTTAGACATGCACCATGATCTATCAAGACTCGTCTAATTTTATGGAGGTAGACAAATACTTCAAGATGCAAGGGATCATTATGATACAATTTATGGGTTCAAATATCTTTATCAGTGAAGGAAACATGATATTCTTGTTGGAAAGCTACAATGGAAATAATTGTTGTTTTGTCATTGATGTCAAACCTTAACTGGGGAGACTATTGCTATCTGTTTGAGTACCACATCTATTGATTGATAAAGAAGATATAACAAGAAGACCAAGTGAAATAGTTGAGTTATGATAAATTACAAGGGTACTTGATCAGTTGGCACATTGGCAAAGTAATGTGTTGTTTATCTATAACACTAAGTTACGATGACAGTTTACTGGGAATAGTTTATGCCAAGTGAATTTTGTGTCAACCAAGCACCAGTGTATGCCGAGCATAATTTCTAGTGTTGATCAAGTGCCAGTAAATTGCCAAGTGAAAATAGTGATGACCAAGTAGAAGGACACAGTGTTGGCCGAGCAACAGCATTTTGGTAATTGTTGAGATTTGAGATCTCTGGCCGACATAGTTGATTTTATTGTGATATGTAAAGTTAATTAAGCATAAGCACGATTGGTACACACTATTTAAATGCATAAGTAACTATAATTAATGCATGGATCAAATATTTGATTTGTGATTGCTTTGGAGAAGTGAATTAAATGTAATGATGGAAAGATCTGTTGGATCTGACCTAACCTAAGATCTACGATCTTGATTAAGCGGTAAATATTTATTTTGACCTAGATGAAGAGGTATAAGATAACCTCAAGGGATTATTTATGTTATGTATGATGTTTATGCAACAAGATTGCATAGTTAATTGAGTGATTGACATGATCTAGCAGAGAAGGTTGAGCAGAGAAGCAGAGAGTTGCATAAGTGATTGCTGACAGATTCCCAAGTAGATCTAAAGATTGAAATGATAATGGAGGTCACTCAGTGAATTAGCATTAGAGCTGAATTGGATATGGATTTGTAAAGTAAGTTGTATGTATTAGATCACACCTGCTGATTACTTTCTAACCATTGTATCAGTCAAAATCCTTTAACCAAGTTGACCTAACAGTCATTGTATAAATCCTCTGAGCAAGGTGACATTCAGGTGGAATGTTCTAAGTCCTCTAACAAGGCCACTCCTAACAGTGTGATTAAATCCTTTAACTAGGTCACATCTAGAAATGTGTTTTGTAACCTTTAACAGGGTTGGCTCCTAGCAGAGCTCACTTTAGAAGAGTGAAAACTTGGTAGCATGTTACTGGTGGTTTTTCCCAAATTGGGTTTCCACGTTAAATACTCATGTCAACTTGTGTGAATGTTTATGTTGTGTTTTACTGTTAAGTTTCTGCAAGTTGATTACATTTGAACAGTAAACTGCATATTTATGTTTTTGACTTATGTTATTGTTGTCAAGCAGATCTGAGTTGTTTAAAGTGCTATAAAGTTTCAATTGGTACATCTAGACCTGAGGATAACTGATTCACACCCCTCTTAGTTATTCTAAATTCATTCTAATAATTTTGTAGATATATTTCTTACCATGGCTTGAAATTCATCAATATTTATGTCTTTCAAAACAAAGGATTATTGTAAAGTTGTGTCTAAGGATGCTTTATGATTTGGCGAAATGTGAAGCAAATTATTAATGGAAATTTGTGCAGAGGCATTTTTTAGATGATCTAATAGGTTATACTGACTTGATGGTGAGTTGGACAACTTATTTGGTTCCACATCTTTTGATAGGGCTCATTGTATTGTGATTTTAGAATAACGGGTAGTAACATCACAACTGGAATCTTGACCTCGAATAGTAATGATGTTTATGGTCAGATCAGGATTTGGTTTGGGGTAAGTGAATTTTTATTGTTTTTAATGTCTGAATGTGGAGGATTTACCTTTTCCATGATCCATTGGTGGCATTGAGAATATTTTTGATCTTGGTTGGTGGTGACAGAATTTGTGATAACTTTGATTTTGCCCCAATCGATGAAATCTTGGACAATATGCTTGAGTTGCATGAAATTGGTAGTTTTGTGTCCCTTAGTTCTTTGGTAATCACAATAATATTTTTCATTCTACCATGTTGGTTTTCCATTACCTTCGTAATGTCTAATTTCAGGAAGAGTGACTCAATGAGATTGTAGCAATTTCTCAAGAACTTTCTCAAGAGGTCTTGCAAGAGGTGTAACGTCTCATGGTAGAGTGATGTGCTTTCTTTTAGTATTTTGTGGGTATCTCTGATTAACTACCTAAATTTTTTTGTTTGTATTATTGACCCTCTAGTTAGTGTGCACCAGTTGGGATTACTAGATAGGTGTTGGTGGTGTGTGTATGTGTATGATTGGTAGGGCTATTTTAACATCAACAACGCCATCATTCATCAAATTCTTGTTTTTGGACCTGTACTTGGATTTTTCATAAGGTTTTTGATTATTGGTCTCTTTCTTGATGGTTCCCTTTAGAGTGAGGGATATTTATGCTTTTAGCCCTTGCTCATATATCTCTTCAAAGGTTTCAATTTGTTCGGAGTTTAATTCACATGTCATGTCTAGTCGATAGTTTTCTATGAACATATGGATCTTCTCTTTTATGAGTATTTGGAAAGATTTTGAGTATTTGGAAAGATTTCTTTTGAGAAAACATTTCTCTAACATTGTAAGAATGAGGAAAAGTTCTCACTATTCTTTTTATTTGTATTCTAGAGATCAATTGATGTTATTTCCATGAAAATGGTGTTTGAGTAGTGTGATATGAAATTTTCATCTATTTCATTCTAGGATCATATCCCAGGAGGAGGTTAGGAAAGCCACTCCATGGTTGACCCACCAAGACTTTGTGGAAAAAGTCTCATCTAGTAAGTGTCATCGTATGCTACTTCTATGCAAGCCATAAATAATTTATGTATATGGTCTCAAGGATCGCCCTTTTCCTTGTATTTGTCGAATATAGGAATCTCAAAATTGTGTGGAAAAGGTATGTGTAATGTCCTATTGAATGGATAAGGAATAAGATCATCTGTAGTGTAATACCTCTTAGGAGCGCATGTTTTCAAGTTAATGACCTATTGTTAGAGGGTTTGGAGTTGTTGAGTGAATGGTTTAGTGGGCATCAATGTAGATGGCTCTACGTTAGGATCAAAATATGTTGTCCCACTATTATAAGATGGTGCCTAGTTGTCTAAGGGATCATAGCCCATGTTCATGTATGTTGCACGAACATGTGGTGGGACATACTGAAGCTTTGGAGTATATTGAGGTTTTAGAACATGTGGAGGCTATGGAAAATAATAAGGTTGTGGAACGTATTAAGGTGATGGGATGTACGGAGGTTGTTGATTATGTTGAGATGGTGGAACATATGAAGGTTGTTGATGTCTTGGTGGAATGTATGAAGGATACTTTAGTGGTGGTGGGATGTATGAAGGTTTTTTCTATGGTGGTGGAATGTATATAGATTGTTTCTAGGGTGGTGGAATGTATGTAGGCTGTTGTTGGCCTAGTATTGTAGGGTTGGAAGTGTTGGGCCTAGTTACTCCAATGTTTCAAAAGGGCAACCAAAATCCTTGAATAGTTGGGTTTGATGGGAGGTTTTGTTGAGGCACCCCTTGATTGATTTGGGGGATTCCTAAATTGGAAGGAACACCTATTGGGAGACTATTGGAAATTTGTTGTTGAGGTGCCCCTTGGGTGATTTGTGGGACTCCTATTGGGAGACTGGTGGGATTGTGAATGGGTGGTTTTGTATTGGATGTACCGACTGGATGGGTGAATGACATTATGGAAGGTGTTTTTGTGGTGATAGCTGGATTGGATGTGGGTGGAAAAGTGGAAAAGAGAGGATTGTTGTATTGGGTCCCTAGTGTAGTGGAAGACGTGATCACTTGTAAAGTGCATTGAGTGGGGTTACTATAAGGTAGGATGGAATTCATTGGGAGAGATGTTTTGGAAGCATGATAATATGATGAAATGGTGGTAGCCTCTTTTATGGGAGAAGTGTCAAATCTAGTGGGTAGTTTTAAACCATTCTGCCCAAGCAGTTTGAAGTATGTATCTGGGTCAGTTGCTAATAGCGATCCCACAATAGTCATTGCCCTAGGGTCTGATAAGGCATAGTTAACTTCTTCACTTCCATTGAATTTATCTTTAACATTATCAAATGAGAACTTATCCTCTGGTGGAGGGATAGGAGGTAACTGTGGGATGTCAACATGTGTTTTCTCATGACATTGAATGGTGTCTGGATTGTTGAAATCTAGTCGTAGGTTCCTCTGAATATAAACATCAATTGTTTTGTTGGGATCATGTCTGGGTTCTTTGTTGGGGTCCATTTTTCTCTTGTTATTTTGTGATATTGTGAATGGAATATGCAGAGGATAAATACAACAAAGCATAGACAAAAAAAACTAGACTCTCAGTTTTTTGGATTTTTTAAGATTCCAAAATGCAATGACAATAAGAGAAACTATTTTTTTTATTTTCTATTTATTTTGAGATGCCAATTAAATCTATGAAATGAAAGTCTAGAATGATTCCTAATGTATAGATAATATTTCCTAAGAGAGATTCTGCAAAGTGCGAAGGTAAACCCTCTAAAGAAAGACCTAAATGATTTTGGGACAATCTTAATTTCAAAAGGTAGGACAAAATGACTGATATTAGCAATGATGTATGTCTAAGACAAGTGTTAACCAGAATGATGAGTGCCTAAGCTAAGGCAATAGATGGTAACTAGAGTTTTTGACAAAGCCAAGATAATACTCAAGACCAATACTAGAATGTCCTAGGAAAAATGCACCCTTTAATCTATAAATATTATTCTGAAATGTGAATACTTGACCTCTAGGAAATACAAGCTATGTTTTTTTTTTTGGAATTTTTGGACTAAAATGATGAATATGCAAGGTTCTAATCTAGGGATGACTCTATAATGTTGGATATGAGCCTCTAATATGCAAGGGTATAATGTTAACCAATCTCAAGATAAGATCCTAGTGGAACATTTAGGACATGTGTTGATGATTATGTTTTCTTCTCTAATAGAACTCTAATAGGACAATGTGTAGGACAAATGTTGTAGGACCCAGGTTGATACAATTTTCTTCTCTGATAGGACAATATTTTAGGAAAAATGTTGTAGGAACATTGTTTGAAGAGTGTACAAGCCCAATAATCACACATTTGGTATAACCACAAGATTGACTTAAAAAAGAAACGATAAGTGTATGTTCAACAAACTTTTTAAGCTGTAATTTTTCACACGACCAATCACAATGAAAAATAGAGATAGAAAGATTAATCTATGGCCAAATTGGATTTCAAATGTAATTTTATAGGCCCATTTCTTGGGTGTCTATCATCTCACACAATCATTTTCACACTAATAGGACATGAAGATCCATGATGTAGGTGCCCATGTTTTTACCTTTACCCGATATTGTTGTCATGCTAGTGAAGATATCTTTCACTAGCACAATACCATAGAACATATATGATGGGAATCTTGGGGGGTGGATTTTTGCAACCTCTTGCACTATAATAAGACACTAGATTTAGAGGAAAAAATGGTTTCCTCTAATTAAAAATGTTATAGTCAGATTTGTGGTGTCTCCCCAATCAGTTTTCATGTGTGTAAGACACTTAAGTCTCTAGTGAAACACGTTGGATCCTTAGGAATGTATGCCTGATCTGAACTATCATCCACACACAGATTGGTTAGATATAAGACAATTTTGGGGTTTACCCCACATCTTGTTTATACACCAACCAAAAGGATTTACCAGTTTGAGGTCATCCTTTGAGGAAGAAGTGCATTCCCTAGACATACCTCTCTAAAAAATTATAAATGTTTTTAATCTAACAGAATGTGCAAGTGCACCAAAGACTCAAAACACATAGTTAATCGAATTAAGCTCCAAAAAGCCAAATGTTCTCTAATCTAGATCATCCATTCAAGCACACGGGTTCATTTTTAAGCACTAAACCAAATGAGGGTTTTATTGTTCATTTGTATTCACCAAATCCATATGTACTTTGTGTTATTCAATTCTTAACCACACGTCAACTTTATGCACCAAATCAAAACATGAAATCCTTTAAGAGGGTAGATTGAAGAGTTGAACTCGGAGTGAGTGGGAATTGAACTCAATTGATTGCATGTGTTGAAAAGATGGGAGAGTTAACTGATTTGATTGAGGACTTTAATTGAGGAGGTGGAGTAGAAGATGAGATAGATTAAATAGATAACTAATTTAATTGATTAGTTAGGAGACATAATTGTGGAGTTAACTAAAACTCATAATTGGGAAGATAATTACGATTAAATAAATAAAAGAGTTTATTTATTTGCACATGTGAGGAATATAAATAAATAATTAATCTTTATTTATTTATAAGAGGAACAACTAGTTTAATTAAGTAAATATAATTTATTTAATTATGAGAGGAAAATTAATTTAATTATTACATAAATGTAATAATAATAAGAGGAAATACTTAAATTAAATAATCTGATTAATTAATTAAATATAAAAGACATTGGGAATAATTAAATAATGTTTAATTATTTAATTACTTTATAGATGAATTATTGATGAACTATTAAGTAATTAATTAAAATCACTTAATTAGGAATTTATAGAGAAATGATGATTTTGAATAAAGAATATTGTGGAAAGACGCCAATTAATTAAATAATAAATATTATTTAATAATTAAAGAAGAATGTTAGCAAAATTATTATATTAAAGCAATTTGGTCATTTTTAAGTCTCTAAGGACAGTTCATCTCAGATGCAATGATCAAGGTTGTTGGTAGATTAACAAGTCAACCTAACTGCTCCTGCAACCCCTACTACTCTAGATGAGATCAGGGATGCCAAAGAAAATATCAAGGAAAAGGAAGGTTTTTTGAGTGCATTGACCGATGTTGAAATGAAAAATGTCATTGAATTAGATATGGATAATGATATTTGGGAGAAGGTTTAGACCTTATATTAAGGAGATAATGAAGTGAAGGTTGCCAAGCTTCAAAGTTTAAAAGGAAAGTATAAATTCTTGAAGATGAGTTAAGATGAGAATATTGCCTCTTTCATGCTTAGGGTGAATAAGGTGGTGTATGCTATTAGATGTGTTGGAGGTAATTTTGAAGAAGAGGAGATTATTGCTAAGGTGATGATATCTTTACCTTCTACCTATAGACACGAAGTTGTAGCTTTTGAGGAGATTCAAACAATAACAAATCTAACAAGAGACTAGTTCATTGGTAAGCTTACTACTTCTGAGATAAGTGAATTCTATGGTGCATTTCCTAAGGTAGAATCAACATTCAAAGATATTGTTTCAGGAAGGGATAAGAAAATATGTGATCCAGGAGAAGGTTCCTCAAGGGAATGGTCAAGATATTAGAAATAGATGAAAGAGCTTGAAGAACAAGAGAAAGAAATTTGAGAGTTGGAAGTATTGATTGCCAGAAGAATGCCAAAAGGTTCTAGTAAGTATAAAGGAAAGATGCCTCTTAAGTGTTTTTCATGTAACAAGATAAGACATGTTTCATCTAGATGCCTGGAAATGGTTTGTAAGCTTAAGCCTAATAGACCTAGTATTCAAAAGAAGATATATTATGTTTTTGATGGAGTGATAGCTGATCAATCTGATGGTGCTAACAAGAGTGATTATGAATTTGTATTCATTGCTATCAAGGAAGAATATTTTGAGCCTACTATTTATAGTAGCCATGTTGTTGAGGAGAAAGCCCTACTACTCAAGTTGTTGAAAAGGATGAATGGGAAATAGACAGTGGATACTCTCATCAATGACTGGTGATAAGAGAAAATGTGTGAGCTATGAAAAGTATGATGGTAGTATTGTGAACTGGGGTGACAATACGAGTGGTATGATCTGAGGTAGAGGTTTAATTTCTCTAGATGGAAAAAATAATGCAAATGATGTATTGTATGTAGAAGGTATGAAACATAATCTTCGTAGTGTTGAACAACTAGTAGACAAAGGTTATGACTTGGATTTCAAGAATAACAAATGTAATATATTGAATGACTCTAGGATAGTGATTGCAATAGGATAAAAAAAAAGGTAACATAATTCATTTGAATTGTGATAAGAAAAAGTTGTTTGATTTCTCAAATAGCTGAAAGTTGGTTATGTCATAAAATTTTGTGTCATGTGAAATTTGACAACATTGTGGTGATAATTTTTCATCATGTTGTAAGAGATCTTCCTAGGATGAAGAAGCCTACTAACACTATTTGCAAAGCATGTTAGATGGGTGAGAAAAAAAAAGTTACTTTCCATTCCAGAATTTAAAATTCAAATGAATTATTAGATCCTTTTCATATTGATCTATGTGGTCCTACTGGGATAAGAAGTTTTCAAGGTGATAGGTATTTCATGTTGCTTATTGATGACTATTATAGGATGGTATGTGTGACTTTCTAGATCTTGATAAGTTTAAGATCTTTAAGATCATGGTTGAGACTGTGACAGGATTGATTCTAAAGTTTATAAGATCAGACAGAGGTGGTGAATTCACATCTAGTGAGTTCAATTATTTCTATGAGAAGCATAGGATAAAGAGACGATTATCTACTCCAAGAACTCCACAACAGAATATAGTGGTAGAGAGAAAGAGCATGTATATTCTTGAGACTTCTAGGACTATGATACTTGAAGGAAACATTCCATAGACATTCTAGAGAGAAGGAAACAACACTATAGTATACACTCTCAATCAGGTACAAATTAAAAGAGATACAAGTAAGACACCTTATAAGCTATGGTGTGGAAATGTGCCTACAGTTAGGTATTTCATAATGTTTGTTAGTAAATGCTATATCAAGAGAGACAATGATATAGGGAAATTTAATGCAAGGAGTGTGTTGGTACTGTCAATATTTTGAGAGTACCATGTTAAAATTTTGTCTAAGGCTGAAAAGTGCACCCTTATAAACTATTTTTAGAAGCCTACTTTGAGATCGTGTATAATTAAATCCACTGATTTCATGCCAAGTTTCTTTGGGAAAAATGTTCATCACCTATCATTGAGCCAATGTATTGGTTTTTATCTTTCGTAAGTCAGATTGGATGAATTTGTAAGGTGCCCATTCAGAGGGGTTAACACAAAACTGCACTTTGCACATTTTCAAATTTTATTAAGTGACCCACCTTGGAGGCTTGCATCTTAGGCCTGATTGATACTCATGACATTAGGAGTGTTCTACTGCATTTTAGACATGAAGATGAGTCTAAATATCCATTTCCAAACCTCTATGACTTCATATGATAAGTTCTCTAGGGCCATTATGTTTTCAATTTATTCTAATTTTCTAAGTGTGAAGTACAGAAGTTACCAGGTGACTAGATTTGGAGGTTAAAAAAAGTTGACTAGATGACCTAATGGATAATAAAGTTTTTGTTTGGTATTGGTGGCATGTTAATGAGCTCATATTCACATTTTGAGTTCACTATGAGCTCATTTATTGAGTTTTCTAGGCTAGATCCAAACAAGATTTATTCAGATTTCAATTTGCACGGTAATGATTTTCTCTAACAGACCAACTTTGAAGGTTAGTATTTTGGTAGTTAGTATTTTGGTACCAGATGAATTTTATGATGAGTGGGTGAATTATTTGTACTCACTATATGTAAATGTACCCAGTGAAAAGGCCTCAAGACATAATTTTCTATTTTTACAAGGGCATATCCAAATGCGATCTATGCAGTTTTTACATCCGCATTTGCACAATGTTTCAGAATGACCAAGTTTGATTAGTAATATCTTACACATGGAGTTGAATCAGATAATTTCCTTGTGCACACATACTCATATTACTTGAATGAATTGGTATTCTAGGTGATGGTTTCTCAAGATTTGATTTAATATTTTTCTAAGTTGCATTTGGGCAGGGTTTGCGTGTGTTTTGACCTATCCTGTTGCACAATACATTAAATGGCTCATTTTGAATATTATTATCTTGCAGCCCTGATGTTGTCAATCCATTCTAGTTGGATACCATAATTTAATGTTGGAGATGTGTAGTTTTTCCAGTTCTCATTATTTCAAGGGGTTATTTAGGTAGTTCTCCAAGCAAATTTTCAGGGGCCAATAATCATATTTTGGGACAACACAGAGTTATCAGAGCTCATTTTAATGGCCATTAATTGAATGTTTTATTCAAGGTGCATAGAGAGGCATTTTTAGATAAATTTTAAGTCCAATTGACATTAATTAAAAATTATCTAAGCCAGAGCCATCAATGACTTTACAAATCACCATGAAGAAAAAGCTAGGGATGGGTAGAAATCTTGCGAGAACTGGGAACCATGGAGTAGGATTCTAGCCCATGAAGACTTATTCAAAAATTGTAAAAGTTTTCAAGAAGATGTTATTATTTTATTTGTTGATCCTCTTTCTACCTACGTCAGTGATGGGGGATCCTAAAATTCTGGTAAATTTATATGGATAGTGATGAAAACAAGAACACACATGGACCCAATCAAAGAGTTCATGGGATGTTGATTTTGCAGAACATGAATTTATTGAAATGTTTTAATAATTCAAAACAAATACGGATCGGCTATGGAGAGCTGAAATCCTCAACCTTTGCTAAGCATTCTTCTTCCTGTGTCATAATTTATGAAATGTGGAAGCACAGAGGATGACTCGTGAGTTTCTTGGAGGTAGAGACCAAGAACATCAACAATTTTTTGTGCCTAGATGATGGTGTAATCTCATGATGTGATGACTGTAGGATGTACTCAAAATATATTTATTAAAGGCTATAATTTTTGCAGCCAATGCATTTAGCAAATGCAATTCACAGATATATTTCTAAACTCAAATATCTTTAACATTTTTTGGCTGTGCAAAAATGGGAGTTTCAAAATATGATGTAAAGTTAAACTTTGAGGCTTTTACCATAGTTTGATTTCCTGAATTTCTTCAATGAAATATGGTCTCATGGTTCCATGTTTGTAGCAACATGATGCGCCCAGAACTGGATTTGGAAACTTTCAATCAAATGCAATCAACTTTGATAAAGTATGATTCAACTTTTATAACCATCGACCCTGCCTCTGCCAAGTGGGAGCTCTAGAACAGGGTGTTGACACCTATAAAAATGCAACTGGCATATATAGAGCTAGATTCAACAATCGATGCCAATATTCTCTTACTGTGCTAGAATGAAAGTTTTAGAATAGAGTTTGGACATGCATCATAACATATGGGGAAGGCGTTTTGTGAGGCCTACATTAGACTGTCATAGTTTTACTATTTTGTTCTCATGCTTTCAATAGTTTATACTTTGACACAATTTGAGATACTTTGACTATTGGAGACTTTTTATACATTTGAGGATCGGTGGAATCCTGTGTTATAAATTTAGTACCTGATTATGTAATCAGGGTACATTTGAGATGCTTTATGTTTGATTCAGTTTTAGTTATGATGATGATGTCGTATATGAGCTTTAAGTGTATGAGTGTAATATGATGAATTTGGTTTAGGAAACCAATGCTAGGTTATTTCAGATCTAATGCAGTTATGGGATATATGCAGGTATATTATGGATGTCATGTATGTTTCATATCATGTTGTTTTGGATCTACTGATGTGTGCATTGAGTGTGCAGGAAAAGTTTACCATGGATCTAAACTAGGGACCCAGTACTAGAACCTATATAAATGTTCGTGCTTTCCAAGGTCCTATCTATATAAAAAGACATGGACCTCATTGTTTATGTGGTTATTTCATTAACGTGGTTTGCATGTGTATTGTTTGATTAGTGAATATTCATGTGATTGAGTCATGTCATTTGTTTTAATTTAATGTGCCAAATTTGGCAATTGTTATAATTTAATGTTAACATGGCTAGTAAGGGGAACTAGGGTTAGTTTAGGGTTAACTAAGGTTACCTAGGAGTAGTACCCAAGCTTACCCTAGGGTTAGAAGTTCATAGTAAGTCTCCTTGACTTAGAAATCCGTAGGTTAACTTCAGGGTTAGTTTTGGAGGGTCTTTTGGGCTCCCAGAGGGTAATCAGGGTCAGTTTTAGTTACTTAACTTGGTACCCTATGGGTTAGGAGTCATTTTATATCATTAATAAGCCTCTAAACTCATTTATTTCTCCCTTAAAGTGTCATTTTCAGACTTGAGCGAATTTGAAGAGGAGTGTAACTTTAGTTAACCTCACTCTCTCTTCTACCCAAGTTGCATTTGACTCCACCCATGGAGAGTTTAGGCAAGTGGTTAGTTAAAGGTTGGTTAGAGTTACCTCACCTTTGGATGAAGCCTTTCTCTTGTTAGAGGTTTGTCTATTTAGGGAAGGTTTTATGATGAGTTGAGTGCTCACCCACTCTCTACCCTTAGAGACAGAATTTAGTTTGAAGGAGCTTTTGGAGAAGGAGCTTAGGAAGGATAGGTCAACACCATTTCTCTTCTCACCTTAACTTTGGATTAAGGTTGGATCTCTTTAAAGTAATTTAATTTTATTCATGTGTATTCTTGAGCTTGAAACTCCATTAATGGAGTCCTTTGTGTTTTTGAAGCTTTATTTTTTTTCAAAATTGAAATTTAATGTTTTATTTTATAATGTCTTTATTTTGTAATTGGATTTTGAATGGATCTTCAAGGCACACTCACCCTTGGGAGGGCAGAGTAACCTTGAAAGGGTAGTTGGAAATGATTCATGTTAGTGTAGAGTCTCCCATGTGTGGAGGGAAAAACATGGGGTAACATGATACCCATGATGCCAAGAAGGGCCTGAGGGCACCTAGGAGGCATAAGGAGGTTATTTCAGGACTGCATCATGTGAGGATGGTCCTTTTCAAGTCCATGTGAGGCTTGTGTGTTCATCTTGATTCTTGGCTTTCTCCTACAGCGAGGTCTACCATTACCCCTATTTTCAGGAAGGTCTCTTGGAGACCTATCCTTTTGTTCATCCTTGTGTTGGGAATTTTTCTGAAGTATGAGTTTTCTGGTTGCTTTCCTTCTTGTGTGTATGTCTATTTGTATCCCATTCTAGTTTAGATCTCTAGGCTCGGGGGTGGCCTTGTAAAGGCCTAGGTTGGGAGGTGAGCCTCCATGGTCAACCTCAACATTTTACAGGATTCCTGATGGGAAATTGAAGATGCGTTCTACCTTTATGAGAGAGATGGGTATGGCTGAAAAATGGTCATTTGTAATCCATACTATTATAAAAAATTCATGGTTCCAAGTTTGTAATAAGACGATTATGAAATTTGCAGACTTATACTTTTGTAAACTTACATTTTCATATTCTTCATGGAGGTTCAATGGAAAATGTAATCATATTTTGTTTTATAAATCGAGAAAGTTTGATGAGAATGGGTTATGTATTTTACCCTTAGTAAATTTACCATTAGATTGAATATTAAATGGAAGGAGTCATTAATGTTATTGTTCAAAAAGGGTGTATATCTTAAATTTAAAATTTACGATTTACTATTAGTGGTTCATATAGATTTGCTCTCATTCCTAATGGCTTTAATGTTATCATACAAGTAAGAGGAAATTCATGATAAACCCATTTCCTTTTTGGTGATTATTGTGGAGTTCAAATAATTATTTTATTGTTTAAAAGTTCTTGGGAGTGAAGGAGAAATATTTTTTTTTTACTTAGTAGTATTTGGAAAAAATTTCAAAAAAAAATTAAAATACTAAAAATAAAATTTCCTTCCACCATTGTCTTCAGCTAAAATTATAGATGTTAACCATGCTAATATTTTTGAAAAAAAATTAGTCTACATAGTCCTTGTTTGGGGGGGATACAGACTTTTGTTCACCAGTCTTTAAAAATAATAATAATAAATAAATATGTAGCTTACTTTAATAAACTATGGTTTAAATATTCTTTTAATTAACAAGACTGTTCTATACTTAAATATATTAAAAATACATTAGCACAGAGCACTGTTTAAAAAAATTAAATTTTATATAAAAAATTTGCTGTGGGCGGGGACGGCCGAAGCCCTACCCCCGACCCATGGTGTTGGGAGGGTCGCACGGTCTGCATAGGCTCGGTCGCCACCCCACTGGGTTGCAAAGGGGAGCAGCGTTGGCCACGGCTGGTAGCTCAACCCTCGGCCCTATGCAGTGGGAGCGTGGGGGGGTGCAGCCCAGCCGGCTCCTCTGCCTCCCAAACCCCAGCAGTCCCCTGCCCGCCGCTTCATTTACCACCACCGCACCTCCCCACTAAACATTGTCATCCCCTCCTCTATATCGACCTCCCAATGGCATTTAAACCCTCATTCCACCGCCTCCTTTGGAATTTCGCCGCTTCTGTCGGGTTGCCCCCCCTGTGAAATCTTTAAGATTTAGGGTTTTTTTGTTTTATATAATCTCCCTTGTAATCTTATAAAGTTAGAATAGAATAATTTTATAAGCTGTAGTATTAGATTTTATATTCCTTAGTAAATCAGATTTTTTTTCGTAGATTTTATTCTGCTGACCCAAAAAAAATTATAATTAGTTTTAAATTCAAACTTGGACTTTAAAGACTTAGAAAAGGTTTAATTTTACAAATTATATATGAATTATTTAATGATAAACATTGTTTAAGTAAGATTTATTGTCTAGTAGTTTAATAATGTACTTTGGTTTTAATTAAGGAAGAGGGGGTTGAGATTAGATTAGATTCTATTTATATCGGAAAGTTTATTTTGTTAGATTGATAAAATTTAGATTGACAGTTTAGATCCAATGTAGTTGATTTTAACAATATTTTGATATTGATCTTATCAAATTTCTTCAGTAAGGAACTTAAGGATGCATAGAATATTAATTTTTAAATGAAGGTGATAACAAATTAAGATTATATAAATTAAGGTTGTTATGTATTAGGGTATAAATTTATTTCTTTAAATTAGATAAGTTAGTTCCTTTTATTTATGGACTATGAAATTTTAGGTTAGGGAATATTACGTTTGATTAAGTTAGGTGGGTTTTAAGTCGTTATATATTCAATTTAATTTTTCCTTTAAGTTAACAAGCATTCAACGTAATTATCGTCCCCCTTTGATTGATTTTGTGCACGGTTGAATTTTGGTCAACTATGGTCAAACCTTGGCCATTTGACTCAATTTTCAAACCAGGTCTTCCCTGTTGTCCCTAGGCCCAAGGATTCTAGTTTTGTGCTTTTTAGAGATGGTTGAATTTTTGGTCAACAAGGGTTGACTTTCTGGTCAAGTGTCTCGATTTGTGCACCTTATCCTTCCTAAGGGATTAGAAAGCCCTAGTATCTTTCTTTTTTATATTTTGGAGTATAGTTGACTTTGGTAAACTCTAGTTGACTTTTGGTCAATTGCCTTGATTTGCATGCTGATCAAAGTGTCCAGTTTAGGGATCCCTATAGGATAGTACTTAGAGCTATCCTACTTAGTTTGACCCTTCTAGTTTTTGTTTCTCCCTTGCACCATTTTGTGTGCACTTATGTAACCTTTGAGGTAGCATAACCCCTCCTTTTCAGTGCGTTTTAAAATTTTTGTTTCTGTTTTTTTGCCCAACATTTGAGCATGACATTTTGGTATCAGATCCATGTTTAGAAACATTGGGAAACCTAACCCACTACATTGTCACTAAATTTTTCTTACATGTGTAGGATGCCACCTATCACTCGTTAGGCCCATCAGCAAGGGCATGGTTGGAGACGTGTCCTCATGGCACATGTAGAGGTACGACCTGAGGTAGAGGATCGTAGGAGGGATCAGAGTCCACCTCCTAAACCCCCTCCCAATCCTAATGCAGCTCTATTGTTGGCCTTTTAGAACCTAGCCAGGCTCATTCTAGACCGCATGCCACCAATTAATCAGGAGAGAGAGAGAGAGGAGTAGGAGCCCACCTCCTAGAATGGGAGAGAACCAGGCTGATCAGGAGGAAGGGTCCATTGTAGTGCCAGGAGGTATTCCTAGGGGTGGTGCATAGAGACTCGATAGAGCACACCCTGATATCGGGAACCAGATCACAGAATTGATGAGGCTTAAACCGCCTCCCTTCACAAGAGAAGTAGATGGGGCAGGAGCAGAGGCTTGTCTTTTAAGCCTGGAAAGGTGATTTGGGTTGCGGAATTATGGCACCAACCTTAAAGCATGGTTTGCAATTCTTTTTTTAAGAGAAGGGGCATCCACTTGGTGGAGGATGAGGAGACTAAGGGACTCATAGACATTAATACCCTCACTTGGGGAGATTTCCTTAAGCTCTTCAGAGAGAGGTATATTTTAGAGCAGTTCAGGAAACACTGTATAGATGAGTTCCATGACCTTCGGCAATGGGGTCTTATAGTAGCCCAGTATAAGGGCAAGTTTCTCGACCTCCTACCCTATGTTGAATACATGGGAGACGAGAAGCTGCATGTGAACAGGTTCATCAAAGAATTAAATCCTACAATTTTAGATATGGTACATATGGTACCTTTAGGGAACATAAGGTTCATGGTGGATAGGGCCTTAGTGTTGGAGATTTGATTCTGAGAGTTGATTGTTTGTATGTTTGTCATTGATGACAACATATAATACACAGCAGTAATTCTGTAAGAACTTATGTGAATGATGACATGAAGACTTGCGTGGATAGATACATGTTGTTGACACGTTTATTAAGTTATGTTCATACACGCAGACCCAGATATGATGTTTCAGTAAAGTTATGCAATTCTGTTATTAGCAGTTACAGTTCTGGAAGTATAACAATTTAGGGCTGATGTATATAACATGTTTTATGAGTTGCGCCTATCTTCAGGATATGCATGTTTGTATGCATGATTAATTATGAGTTGAGGATATAAATCCAAAGGAGCCAAACGTGTTTCAAGATGATTAGCAAATTTATGGTTAATTTGGTGAGGCCGACTCAATGAAGCGTCGTGTCTATTCAGCATTGACTTGCATAGACTTAATATTGTTTGTGTGCTTAGTTAAGCCAACTAAGATATTTATGAAGTGTTTCTAAGAGCCAACATGATCTAATTTGGAGAAGATACTTATAGTAGTTCAATTGTGATACACTAAGTGTGAATGATACAAAATGTGAAGAAAGATGTACAGAGTAGATTATTAGAGTTGGTTCATTCATCAAGGGTCTATGTGAAGAAGAATTGAAAGATTGTAATACAATGGAACTGATCAATACAACAGGTCTACTCTATAGTTCATCATCAGATATAGTGCATATCTGTTATACAGAAGGTTGTAGCCTTCACCATCAAGCAGTGAGCTTTTGGACAGTAAGTCCACCACCCCTAACAAGGTTATTTGTAAAATACTCCTAATAGGGTCTAACCCTTAACCAGGTCACTATACTTATTGCATTGTATTGTACAACTCCTAACAGGGTTGAAACATCTTCTAACAGGGATTACTACAAACAATTATAGTTCATTGTGGGTGCTAATTCCCACCATGGTTTTTACCATTTGGTTTCCCCATAATCAAATTGTGTGTTGAGTACTGTGTTATCTGATTATGCATTTACTTTGTTATATACTAAAGGTATAGAAGTAAAAAGGACTTAAGTAACTGATAACTGATTCACTCCCCCCTCTCATTTATCCTTTGGGACTATTCTAACAATTGGTATCAAAGCCAAGTGCCTTGGAGAATAAGCCTAACAGCTTAAGGTAGATCAAATGTCTTACTTCAGAAAAGAAAGCCCTAAGTACGATGGAGAGAATTATTTAGATTGGAAAAACAAAATGATAACACATCTACAGTGTATTGGCTTTGAGATATTTGAAAATGCCACACAAGAGGTTGTAATTCCATCTCTGAAAGACCTTACAAAGGATGATGCTACCAACAGACAAAAGGACATATTTACACATAATGCAATTGCCAAAGAAGCCCTAATCAATGCCTTATCTGACAGTGAATTTTTTGAAATCAAGAAGATTGATAGAGCATATACCATATGGAAGTATTTAGAAGATATGTTTGAAGGAGATGTTCAAGAAAAGAATGCACGCATGAAGATATGGAAGAAGAAATACAACAGTCTTGAGATGTTACCTGAAGAGAACATAAGAGCTTACAATCAAAGGATAAATGAAGCAGTATATGGAATTAGGAACAATGGTGGTGAAATATCAAAAGAAGATATAATGGATAAGTTGTTAACTACTTTGACATCAAACTATGAAAACAAGATTAGTATTCTAGAGGAAACTATGCAATTCTCACAAAATTTCAAGAGAGTGACTCTAATCAGCAAAATCTCTACATTTGAGATATCAAGATTGAAGACTGAACCTAAAAGTGAAACAACTTTCAAAGCCACAGTCCATGGTAAGAAATCCTTACACATCTCTAGTCATAATGAGAAAGAAGAAGTTGATGAAGAACTTGAAGAAATCATAGCCATGATTGCTAGAAGAGAAAAGAAAGGAAAAGGTAAATATGAAGGACAACTTCCATTCAAATGTATTTAATGTAATAAGATAGGTCACTTTGCATCTAAATGTCCCACAAGAGTCAAGAAGTTCAGATCTGATTACAAACCCAAATATAAGAAGGAATGTTATCATGTTGAAGAAGGTGTAATCAATGAAGATTCGGGAGAAGATGAAATTGGATTCATTGCCCTTAAAGATATGGAAAGGTTTCTTGAGGAAATGGACATTGCAGATGAAAAGGAAGAACAAGAGCTAGCTCTAATTTCCAAAGCTGACATAAGAACTAATTGGATCATTGAAAGTGGATGCTCTCATCATATGACAGATGACAAAGATAGATTTGTTCAATTAGACAAGTACAAAGGTGGTATGGTTAGATTTGGAGATAACACTCCTAAACCTATCATAGGCAGAGGTTCTATCACTTTGGATGGAAAGAATAAGATAGATGAT
>MU227677.1:686677-715257 GCA_018584345.1 Thuja plicata
AAACCTTTGTTTTGGGATTTCATTTGAATATGCTAACCCTTGTTTGAATCTTGCTATTTTGATCACTAATCCTAATGTTTGCATGTTCTAGTGTTGTCTCTTGCAGGTAGGTTTTCATCACATACACCTATACCTAAAAATACTATTGTGCCATTTTCCATTGATGTCAAAGGGGGAGTATATAGTAAGGAGGAGTATGTACTAAGGGGGAGCATATACTCTGGGGGAGTATGGAGCATATACTCTAGGGGAGTATATACATAGAACAAAATTACAGACAGAAGAATTGTAGCAATTTAGAGAAATCTTTGATAAGAATATTGAGAAGATTGTAAAAGAAAGAGAACACCATGAACAGAAGATGTTTTTATCATATGTTGCCATCAATGTCAAAGGGGGAGATTCTTGGAGATTTGACTTTGAGAGTTGATTGTTTGTATGTTTGTCATTGATGACAACATATAATACATAGTAGTAATTCTGTATGAACTTGTGTGAATGATGACATGAAGACTTGCGTGGATAGATACATGTTGTTGAAACGTTTATTAAATTATGTTCATATACGTAGACCCAGATATGATGTTTCAATAAAGTTATGCAATTCTGTTATTAGCAGTTATAGTTCCGGAAGTATAACGATTTAGGGCCGATGTATATAATGTGTTTTATGAGTTGTGCCTATCTTCAGGATATGCGTGTGTATATGCATGATTAATTATGAGTTGAGGTTATAAATCCAAAGGTGCCAAATGTGTTTCAAGATGATTGCAAAGTGATGGTTAATTTGGTGAGGCCGACTCAGTGAAGCATCGCATCTATTCAACATTGACTTGCGCAGACTTAATATTGTTTGCATGCTTAGTTAAGTCGACTAAGATGTTTATGAAGTGTTTCTAAGAGCTGACATGACCTTCTAATTTGGAGAAGATACTTGTAGTAGTTCAATTGTGATATGCTAAGTGTGAATAATACAAAATGTGAAGAAAGATGTAAAAAGTAGATTATCAGAGTTGGTTCATTCATCAAGGGTCTATGTGAAGAAGAAGTGAAAGATTGTAATACACTAGAACTGATCAAGACAGAAGGTCTACTCTACATTTCATCATCAGATATAGTGCATATCTATTATACAGAAGGTTATAGCCTTCACCATCAAGTAGTGAGCTTTTGGACAGTGAGTCCACCACCCCTAACAGGGTTATTTGTAAAAGACTCCTAACAGGGTCTGACCCTTAACCAGGTCACTATAATTATTGCATTTTATTGTACAACTCCTAACAGGGTTGAAATATCTTCTAACAGGGATTACTACAAACAAGTATAGTTCATTGTGGGTGATAATTCCCACCAGGAATTTTACCATTTGGTTTCCCCGTAATCAAATTGTGTGTTGAGTACTGTGTTATCTAATAATGTATTTACTTTGTTATATACTAAAGGTAAATAAGTAAAAAGAACTTAAGTAACTGAAAACTAATTCACCCCCCCCTCTCAATTATCCTTTGGGACTATTCTAACGCTTAGTATCTAAAGAAATAGTCAGGGGGCCACAAGACTATAGGGATAGGTCACAGAACCACAATACCTCATCCCAGGCCTCTGTATATTAGAAAAACCCATGGAAGGGGAATAAAAAATAATCTACAGGGAATTTTAGGGCCCCACAGTAGCAGCAGCCACAACAGTCTCAGTAGAACTAGCGAGAGAGGCCACCACAGGTTCAGTAGGGCTCTAAGCCCAAACAATGGTAGTCACAGGGTCCTAAGAAGGATCAGAGACCTCAAGCACCATATACCCCTCCACCACGGACTCAGTAGTCCTTTAGGGGTGGCTATAGCAGTTCATCTAGGACTGTAGCAACTCAATATTCTAGGCCTCCTGGTGGTTAGGTTCAGTCACGAGGGCCATGTTACACTTGTGGTGCCATGGGGCACTTGGATAGAGAGTGCCCACAGGGTGGTAGTCAGCATGCAGTGGTTTCAAAATTGATAGTTGGGGACAAGGGGAAGTCCCACATAGTTTTTGCAATGGTGGAAAACCGTCAAGTAGAGCACCAGGCTACCATTATTGAGGCCTCAAGTAAGATCAGAGGTAGTGATGTTACTATTCTATTTCATACTGGAGCCACTGACTCCTTTGTTTCTCCATCGGTTGTGGAGTGTTGCGGGCTAGTGGAAACTAGACAAGAGGCTAGATGGGAAGTAGAGTTATTTCAGGAGCTAGAGTTTTTGTGACCTTGATGGTTAAGGATTGTCTGATCCAGATTGGTGGCATGACCACCATAGCTAATCATAGAGTCACTCCCCTTGGATCTTATAGCCTTGTTCTTGGCATAGATTGGTTAAGTGCCCACAAATCAAAGATAGATTGTCATACGAAGAGGATCAAATGTTTGGATGATGATGATACAGATACAGTAATTACTAGGGTTCATAGGACTATATCCCTCTGTGTGATATCCACCATGCAACTTAAGCGATGCATGCGGAAGGGATGCCAGTTGTATGCCATCATCGTTAGCAATAGGGAGGAAGAGACATAGAAGGAAACTTCTCTTGATGACTTCCCCATTCTTCAAGAGTTTGCATATGTGTTTTTGTCAGAACTACCTGGTATACCTCCTCGTAGGGCAGTAGACTTTCACATTGATCTCGTACCAGAAATTGATCCAGTTTCCAAAGCACCTTATAGGATGACCACTAATGAGATTAATGAGCTCAAGATACAGCTTGAGGAACTATTAGAGAAAGGACACATTTTTCCTAGTGTTTCTCCTTGGGGTGCACCAGTTATCTTCATAAAGAAGAAATATGGATCGCTTAGGTTGTGCATGAATTACCAATAGTTGAATAAAGTTACCATCAAGAATCGGTATCCACTTCCTAGGATCGATGACTTGTTTGATTAGTTTCAGGGTTCCCGAGTCTTCTCTAAGATAGACCTCAAATCAGCTTACCATCAGTTGAGGATCGTGTATAGTGATATTCACAAGACTGCAGTCCGCACTAGATATGGCCACTATGAGTTTATTGTGGTTCCATTCAGTCGTACAAATGCTCCAGCTATGTTCATGAGTCTTATGAACATAGTATTCCATACCTTCCTTGACAAGTTTGTAGTTGTGTTTCTTGATGATATCTTGATATATTATAAAGATGAGAAAGAGCATGAGGAACACTTAAAGAAAGTGTTGCAATGTCTTAGAGACAACTAGTTATATGGCAACTTGTCAAAGTGTGCCTTCTTTAGATCAGAGGTTAAGTACCTGTTATGCCCTGCATCCCCGTCTCTACATTTTGTGTGCAAAATGTTGGGTCCCCCTTTTTTTATTTTTGCTTGCGGCTTTGCCTTGTCTTTCTTTCCCTTTTGTTTTCTTTCTCCGAGGTTTTCTTCCCTGGTGTGGTGTTTCGTTCATTTGGTTTTTGCCTCTGGGACTCCGATCCCGGAGGCTGTCCTTCGTTGGGAACCAGATTCTGGACTCTGGGATTCTTTTCCATGATGTTCTTAAGGATATCATCGTGGGGGATTCCCGGGCCTGGAGTCTGGAGGTTTTCTTTCCCGAAGATTGCTGGAATGAGGAGGATTTCGTTTCTACCATGGGTATAAATAGGACTTATCTGTCACTTTCACACTTACCGTGATTAAAACCTTCAAGCACTTAGAGCAATTTAGAGAGCGATTTCAAAGTGATTAACAGAGCATTTGCAGAGAGTTTATGGTAATCAACACTTAACATTTTCAGTCACTTCTAGGCAATTGCAAGTGCCTCATGGTGGTGATTCTGACCATTCGACAACTCGATCTATTCCAGAGAGCTCCTACGGTAACTCTTCCCTTTCCTCCACCTTCTGTGTTCTCAGGTTGGTGTTCCTGTTTTCCGCTCTCTAGTTTTCTTCCATTTCGTTTGGTTTTGTTTGCCTTGTTTGCTCTGTTTCTCTGTTTGGTCTATTTTCTATTTTCTAGTTTTTCCACCCATTGGTGGGTCAGCTCTACCAGAGGGTTGTCTTCCCTCTATGTAGAAGTGGTCCATCTATAAATAGGTAAATAGTTATATATATGTCTTTGTCTCATCTATTTTTCCCGCAGGCGACGTCCCGCATTGTATATCTTATGTATATATGTGTATAGTTGTATATAGTCTCTGTATATCCCTCCATGTCTTTTTATATATCCCTCAACTCCATGTATATCCTTTCGGGTGGCTTGAAAAGCTAGTTGAGTCACCTCTATTTCTGGTTTTCTGCCTCCGAACTCGCTTCGGGGCAGAAAACCACCTGTTTGAAACTCGGCTCTCAGCCGGTTTCAAATAGGTAGTATTCTCTCTCCTCCATGAAGTCTGTAAGAACCTCATTTAAGTCCCATGTGCACAATCAATTCCAGCCAAGTGGCTTTTCCTTTTCGCCCATTCAGATAGTTCGCTCCACCGTCATCGCCATAACTTCCATTTAATACCTACGCACGTGGCGCCCTCGTGGGCTCGATGACCTGGCTTTTTACGCGTCCTCACCAATGGTCATTTCTCTGGGTTTCAGGTCTCCTACCATCATCCATCCTATGTCTTTACCAAGTGTGATAAAAATTCTCAGACCCAGATGTTTAATGAAAATCTAAAGTTTGTACGATGTGTTTTGCTTTTTGGTTATTCTTGAATGAAACTAACTTTTCAAGAAAGCAAACATCACGGTGGTAAGATCTCCAGACCCTGGAATAATTATTTTGATTAATGTGTTCTGATGGTCGCTTTGTCTCGCAGGTTCCCGAAGTTCATCTTCCAAACATGTCTGAAGCATCCGCATCTTCTCCACTCGGAAGTCCAAAGCTGCCTTTCGCAGCAGAGACCAGGGCAGCAGTAAAATCTAAGATGGAGAAGGCCCTGGAGAAGCTGCCCCTTACCATGAAATTTTTATAGGACAATGTCATCGTGGGCTCGAAGATTGAGTCCAAGGTGAAGCTAATAACCGACACCAACGTCGAAACATGGCCAGAGATGTAGGCCTTGGTGAAAATAATGCACATCCAGCGACAGGCTAGAGATCAATTAGCAATCAATGTCGGGGGCTCTAGAATCCTCTGGGTAGCTTGCTTCCCATGCTCCGTGCAATCTCCAGAGCTTATCCAAACACTGGCCGCCAACAATAACTCCTCTATCCAGGCCGTTATGCTCGCAATCGCAGAGCCCATAAGATACCCCACTCCACTAGTGTCCCTCGACCCAGTCACATTCCAGGCGAGCCTTGGAATCCCACAATTTGATAGGGCCACAATGGTTAAGAGGACTGATGCCTTGACCCAATTCACACAACTAGAGGACGCTGCCCAAGTATACATGAATACCCATTGGCTCAAGGTCTTGAAGAGGGACTCAAAGAGAATAAAGATAGAAATTCCCCGCTCTAAATTCAAGGAGAGCATCCAAATGGGGATGATAGCATTAGCCCGAGTCTTTAGGTAGCCCTCCACCCAAGAGTTTTCCAAATGGATGTACTATTTCCTCCTCAGCATGTCCACTAAGGGAGAATACTTCGACTGGGCCACAATAATCTCCAACCATGTTGACTCCTAGTTCCAGCAGCTGAATAGGAAGAAGAAGTTCTATATGTCTTCTTACATTTTTTGGGCCCTGGTGCAGCAAAGGCCCCATTCCCACGGCCTACTTACTGACGGCGTACTTGGGATTGGCCCGGGATAAAAAGCACTGTGGGACCATTTCCCACAGATTCAATGGGAGGCTAGCTTCCCCAGTTTCTGTTGGGTAAACGACGCGTTCGTTTACTACCATCTTCTTACACCCACCCGGGATGTCGGATACCGCCTGTCTACTGAGGCGATAAGGTTGGTCCATAGTTATGGACATTACTATATTTAATTCCAACAGCACACATAAATTAGGGTCACCGTCTTCTTCGAGAAACCCTACTTGTTGCCTAGACATTGTGGGGACAAGATCATGCTATTAGAGTATTGCAGGCAAATAATGGAGGTGCATGCCTTTTTTTCCCTCAAAAAGATCCCCAACATTCCATTCCCAATCACCTGTGGGAACTACACATGCAGTTTGGCTGTCACAAAGGAGGCGAACAATGAGCTAAAAAGTTATAACTTACAGGAATTTTATCTGGCGTAATTTTTTTTTGATCCGCATGGCAGAATTGTAATGGCAATGCCCTGGGTTTCAGAGCCCCATTATATACACATGGAGGACTTCTAGGTAGACTGCCAAGATGATGTGAAAGTGTGGAGCAGGCGCTATGTCAGAATGACAGCCGACATGATGCAAAAATTGAAGCTCCAGAAGTTCCCGGCAGACTTCTCAGACATCGCCCCCACTATCAATCCCCAATGCAAAGAAAAGGGGATCAACAAAAAGGCTCTTCCACTAGTGAACTGGGCTACCCAGGAAGGACCCACTATTGAAGACTTCACTCAAGAGGTGCTCGAGAGAAGCCACGCCTATTTTAAGAAGGTGTGCCCCGGGAGTACCCGCCGAGCAACCCAGCCGGCGCCAAAGTTAACCCCACAACCGGTACCAAGATTGACCCCGAGGGCTGGGACTTCTTCGTAGGGAGTAGTTAAGGGAAAAAGAATAGACACGACCCCTTCTGTGCAAGAATTCCCCATCACAAAATAAATAAAGTAATCAGTGGTAGCCTCCCAGCAGATGAGGGAGCAATTGATAACATGGTTGGCCACTCCACCACTCATGGCCGGGCCACTTCATCCCCCCTCCTCCCTATCATTAGTAGCCTTGATGGTAAAGGCGACGGGGGTGGATCCCCTGGAAGTGGTGACAATAAGAGATGCGGGACCACCTCTAATTACCCAGAGAAAGAAGAAGCTCAGTAAGAAGCCCAAGGCAGAGCCAGAGCTAGACGCATCCCGCCCCCAAGAAGTAGAAATCCTTTCTTCTAGTTCCCCGGAACTGGAGAAGGAAATAGAACCTGCAGAGGTCCCAGCCAGTCCCCCTCCGTAAGTAGAATTTGATGTATTTGCAACCGACGAGTTTGGAAATTTGCAAGGGGACAATACACAAATGGAGACAGAAGTCCTGGGGACAGAACAAGAGGCTACAGGGAAAGAAGTTATTAAACAAGAAATTGCACAGGGACAGGAGTAGCAGGCAGAAGAAAAAGAGCCAGAGCCAGAGATTGCCTCCGGGGCTCAGGCGATGCAAGGTCCGAGAGTGGACCAAAAAAAAAAGGTGAAAAAATGGCATCCGCTGGGGGAACCAGACCTTCGGGAGTAACCGTAACCCTAGCCGCCATGTTCCAAGGGCCACTCCCAAGATCAACCTTCGGGTAGGTAATCACAGCGGCCCAAACTCTAAATCTCAGCCCAACACCTCCCCTACTGCCGAAAGAGGTGCCAACTGAGGAAGAGGCCCCGACAGGAGAACAAGAAGAAGAAGAAGAGTAGCTAGAAGAAGAAATCCCCAAGGAAGCCTACCAGAGTCCAGACCCAGTGATAGACATAGAGGACAAGGCTGAGGAGATGAAGATTGAAGAGAATGTTTCCGTAAAAGAATTTGAGGTAGGGAGAGGAACAGACGAGGTTCATGCCACTGAGGAACGACAACCGCAAGATACCAAAGGATAATCAGGGGAACAAATTATGGCAGGAAGGCCACCCCTCCCACCTTAGTGGCTGGTAGAGAGCAGGAAAAGAAAAGCTCAGTCCACTCCTATGATTCCCCTCTCCCTGGCCGAAATGATGGCCCAAGTCCAGGCCCCGCCAAAGGCCAAGAAATCCTAGAAAGTTCATACCCTCTAAACTGGGCCGGGCGGAGAAACAGTTGTCGTTGTGGCAACACCTCCCCCAAAAGCCGATGAAGCAACCGCGGACCCCGGAGACTATAATGTTGTGGAGGTATCACTAGAGAAATAGGGAAAGAAAGGTGAGGTAGACTTGCTAAAGGAGGCAGCAAGGGCAGTGGAGGCCCGATATGAGAAAGAGGCCTAGAGGCTCAAAGCTGAAAAGGAAAAGAATGAAAACCTTATGGGGTTGCTTACTGAGCTGGCTCAAACCATCAAGCCGCTCCACCAGAGGCTTCCACCTTAGAAGATATACCATAGAGTGACATAGACTCCCTACGAGTGATGAAGAAGAAAGCTCAGGCAGTGGACGAGTGGGTCACCTTGCAGATAGGAAACACCCGACGTTTCCTGGTGTCCACCCTCCCAGATCTATTCACGGCCCGACAGGTTATTCATTAGGTGGAAACTCTTATTGAGCTATGGGAGGGTGACGCTGAGAATTACCAAGCATGGAAGGTAGAGCTCAAAGAGCTCCTTACCTTGGGAGAAGATATGATTTATGAATCTAAAATTCTGGGTGATGAATCATTTGATTTTGTGATAACCCAGCACTCCAGACTTGACCTCACATTGGAGGTAACCAAGCAACTGGTAGGGTCCCTAAAAGATAAGGTAAATGTTGTAAAATATTCTTCTAATTTATACAAGTCTTTTGTAATAAAGACTTTCAGGGCTGATCCCCTTAGCATAGATACATGTACCCCTGAAGATTTAGTTTTGGGGAGTTTTGATGAAATAATGAAATCCCGATATCAATCTCTAGAAGGGATAGATGGGGCCCAGATGGAAAAATTAACCCACATGAAACTGAGTGGTCATGATGCGGCGAGAATGGCAGATGAATTTAAAGAAAATGTTCTGGACCTGGGGGAACAAGTTGAAGTAGCCAAGCACAAAAGGGCCAGCCTAAAAGATATAGATGAAGATGGCATTTCCCACCTCCTTCAGGCTTTCAATGACAACAAGCAACCTTGAGCTTTCTTTGGAGGCTGGGAAAAACTCACATTGAGTATTCTTTATTCTTTTTGGAACGTAAGTCCCAAGATCCCGGAGTCCCAAATCCAAAATTTTGTATTCTTTAAAAGTGATCCGTGTCCCGGTCCCCGAGGCCGACCGGTCACTTTCAGAAGCGGTTAATGAAGGCTGTCAGAGGGTAGTTGGCCACATCAAGGGGCGTCAGCTCGGCAGTTGGTTTTGTGACAGGATGGTCTTCTCAAGGCGCCACTCAAGGGTACACCTGGCACATTGGGGGCAGGGCACCGCATTTCCAATTTATGACGCATGTAGCCTCGGTCCCCGGGGGACCTACTTTCTTCTTTCTCCTTTCTAGCTCTCTTCTCGAGACTGATCCTTCCGATGTATATTCTTATCTTATTCTTCTGACATGGCAGACCTATTCCATCTCCAGGTCTTTTGTAGGGTGGCACAGGTAGTACCGGCCCCCAGATATTGTATTTTATTGAAACATGATGTAAATAGGGTTAGGGTTAGAAGATAGTTGTATAAATAGCTGAATCGGCCCATTTCCAAGGGGGGCAAAATTGATGATTTTGTTGTCCATAGAAATAGAAAAGTGATTTATCATTTTAATTTGCAGAGCTCAATGCTCCATTGTTCTGGTTTTATATAGTCAAATGCTCTCCTAGAGCCACCATTGTATCATGCACCAGTGCTTGCTAGAAGGAACATTAATAAAGAAGGAAGAATTCTTGGCAATGATGTTGTTGGCATTCCTGGTTCTGATTTAATGGTATTTCATGTTTTAATGTTCTTTATGTCTTCTACTTTGATATGTTAAAATAGATTAACGACCTCTTTTACTCCCGCTACTGATAAAATGCTAGCCGATGGTTATGTATTTCTTTGGTATTTAGTGTAGTCTATCAGAGTATTATTGATGTTCTGAATGTTTAAACACGACTGTAGTTAGATGAAATGTTTCTAACCCTGCAGGATCTTTTTCATTTTATTTTCTAAGTGTAGAATGCTAGGGGAAACCTTACTGTATTGAATCTCCAGAGGTAATGAGTTGAAGAAACCAGCTATCCCCCTCAAAACAGTCACCTCTCCCAACTGAGCCCCGCACCGTCATGACCCGACACCCAAGTGCTTGAAGGCCCGGGGAACATAATTTCCCTGGACAACTTTTGCAGGCAGATTTGGCCGGTATCCCCAGAACTCAGTGACAACTTATGACTGTTGGCAGACCCGGTCAGCAAGACCCCGTCAACAGAAACTGGTGCTAGAAGGAGGGCATGAACTCATCCCCCTCCCAAGATTCTAATTTTACACCTCCTGAGGGTTCCCCGAGTTATAGTTTTAAGAGGCAAGCCTTCAGGGGGATTAGATCTTTCTCCCTAGTGAAATTTGAAAGAGTCCTTAGGTCTGCCCCAAACCTCAAAAGGTTTATAGAACTCAAGCCTCCTACTCAAAAGAAACAGACCTCAAAAACCATACCAGCCACTATTTTCTGGGGATCTACCATACCTTCGAATACCCAAACTTCTTAGATAATCCCGGGAACCAGTGCCCAAACTACCCAACATATAGTTCCCCCAATGGCTGCATATTTTGGAAACACCGTGTCCCCAATGGAAACTTTTTTGGGTGCAATCAATGACTTACCTTCTCACCCAGAGAAGATCTGCCCATGATATGAGCACTTAGGCTCACGAACCACGGAAGAACACTTACAGGCATATAAAGATGCCATGAATTGACACCGGATCCAACATGAATATGTTGTGACTCAGATGTTTCCCTTGTCTTTAGGGCAAGGTGAGTTGAACTCGTATCTTAACCTCCCTGCCAACTCCATAAACAGTTGGCAGGACATGGAGGATGCCTTCCTGGCTTCCTTTCGCATGCATGTGGACCCAGCTTGGTCCCATAGCCAGTTCATCTCCATTAGGAAGGAACCCAATGAACCTCTTGCAGCATTCAACCATAGGTTCCAACGTGCCCTTAAGTGGTGCATGGGCCCCTTCATTCCATCCCTAGAAGTAACCATTTAGACCTATCTCAACGTGATGGACCCTTTCATCGCCACTCTCCTTTCGAGAACAACTATCCTGGGCGACCGGGACACCTTGGCGAAAGTCTATAACCTAGCCCTAAAGCTATCCTGTGGTCTCAACAAATCCCTGGGTGGGATCGGGCAGAGCACACCCTTCAACCTAATCCCTGGCGGAATTGCATATGTTAGGGGATACAACCCCAATCTGGAAATAGGTTCCCCCTCGATGGCGATGAATCCCCCACCACCCTTGATAGACCAGCAGACACGGTATGTTTACCCAACCCAGACGTAGATGACACCGGGTCTGGAAGTCTTCCCTTGGAATCAGCCGTAGCAGGCATAAAAATCTTAGACACAATCATCCGGAGTGCCCTTCTTCCAGTCGTTCGCGACTAGAGGATTGTCGCCCTCGACTTCGGTTAATACTGCTGCCTTCCCGGGAAGCCAACAACAATAACCATCACATTGTGACACTAACACTCAGTTGGCTGCCGAGGTCGAATCCCTCCAGTGAATGTTGTCTACCTTAATTGTGGACATGGGCCAACTGAAGGTGAGGTCCTATGCACCCTAGAATTCGAATTCCCAGAGGGGAAATATTTTCTCCGGCCAACGAAATAACAACACCAGAGGAAGAAACTTCAATAATGGGTCTAGGCCCAATCAACAGCAATGGAGTAATAACTCAAACACCGGAGGCCCGCCTTTGAACCAAAATGCCAACCAAAATGGTGTTGGACCATCACATTTCACACCAGTTGTAGACTTCCAGCCCATGACTAATTGGTGTAGACTACATGACACGGGTTGACACAACGAGGTAAATTGTGTCACTTTGGAAAAGGTTATCATGATCTCCCAGCTGGATAGGCAGCAATCACATGATACCACCCCTCTAGAACCTCCTATCCAAGAGCCGACACATAGTGCCTTCACCTGTGATACCATCTTCTTTGGAACTTCTGGGGAAGATGAAAAAGAATCTGAATTACAGGGATTCTTTGATGAATCTATCCTGCCCTTCGAGGCCAACGCCTTTACTAACCCGTGGGCTCCATACAATACTCAGAGTTAGGTTGGTAAAGGACCAACTTACATGCCCACACCTCCTATCAAAGACACTTCTCCTCCCTGGAATAATACGACTGACCGGCCCTCTCCTCCAAAAGGTCCTAACTCTAACCAAGCAAAAGACCTTGCCGAGGGAGACCACCAATTCCAAGGAGGAAGATTCGACATTATGAAGGTGTTAGAGTAGACCACCACCTCCATGACCTTGATGGAGGTTTTACTAAACTGTCCCAAGTAGAAGAAGTCTCTTCTAAAGCTCTTAGGGAACCCGGAAGCTGTCAGCCGCCTGCCCAAGACTGTCTCATTCGAAGATGCTAATGCAGTTGTCTTCTGAGGAAACAATGAGGATCCTCCCTTCTTACTAGGCCTGAATATCCATGGAAAAAATATACACAACTGCTTGTAGACTCTGGACCTTTGGGTAACATCATGCCCTTGTCTATTTTTCAGAAGCTTGGATTCCACCCCACCCCATCTAATGGTGCAGTAATCCAACTAGATAAGACTACTGTAAAAATGGTGGGAGAATTGAAGAACGTCTGGATACAACTTATCCAGGACCCCAAGATAGCCAGCATCATTGACATCCAAGTGGTGGACATCCCAGAGACTTACGGGATGTTATTAAGTCAGAATTGGTCTAAGTCCTTGAAGGGATACTTTTTGACCGACTTCACCCATTTATGGCTTCCATGAGAGGGAGAATCAAATAAGATCCAGGTCAAAATTGAACCTCAGATGAAATAGGCCCTTACCGAGGTTGGGAGGGTCAATGAGGTCTTCTTCTCCAAGACTTCTCTAGGGGTGTACCGACCCTTTGAAATCTTAACATTCAATTTCATTGCCAGAGAGGATCCCGTCGTGCTGCAAAGAGCCTAGGACCTAGAAGAAAAGATGAGAGTTGAGATTGACTCTCAAGGTGCCACAACAACCTTGGCTACACTCCTGTCTGGCACTTGGTGCTGAGTACATTACCAGAAACATTTTGAACTCGAGTGTGGGCCATGTCTCTCGATTGCTAACCGGTACATTGATACCTTCCAGAATAAACAACTTGTGACTGATTCCCCGGGACCCAGTACTCCTACGGGATGTGCTCTTTTGGTGCCATCTCCCTAGGAATCCCAAATCCAAACATCTCCAAAGGTAAACTCTATTTTCATGCCAGTAATTCGGAAAGGAATCCCTAAGCCTCCCAGCAATAATCCAAAGAAGACTACTCTGCCCCAGCCCCAGATTACGAACAATGACTTATGGACCCTTAAGTTTGATGGGTCCTGATCCAAACAAGACTGTGGGGCTGGGGTAGAATTAATCAACCTGCAAAGGAAGACCTTCCTCATGTCCTATAGACTGTAGTTTAACTATACAAACAATGTCACTGAGTATGAGGCTTTGGTCCTTGGACTCTTATTTGTGCTAAGGAAAGGTATCACCCGCCTCCGGGCTCTGGGTGATTCAGAGTTAATTGTCAAACAAGTCCAGAGTCAATACACATGCCACGACAAAAGGTTGGCCACATACTGCAACCAGGCTTGGAGCCTTATTGAATATTTTGATGCCTTTGGCATTGACCTCATTCCCCGGTGACGGAACTACATCTCGGATTCCCTCACCGTTTCCGCCAGCACACTTGAGCCAATGGCCAGCTCGCGACTTCGAAGATTTTCGGTTGAGATGGTCCCCACCCCATCCATTCCAGATAATGTCACCCACTTTTAGGTTTTTGAGGATGATCAACATATCCTGGCCTTCATGGTGAATGTTGGTGTCTTTGGAGACCAGATAGTGGAAGAACAAGACCACGACGATACTGGGCAGAGTGATGAAGATGATGGGATCATGGACTTACCTACTAACACCATCCCAAAAGGGATGGTTGCACTAGAACGAATCTTCGACTCGGACCCTCAGGCCCGTGAGAAGGTGTCATCCTCCTCTAGGGGGAAAGTTTGAAAAGGTTAACATCGGCCAGCCCGGTGAAGAAAAGATCATTCACATCGGTACCTCCTGCTCCCCTGAGGAAAAGGAGAAGATTCTTGTGGTTCTTCAAGAATACATCGACGTAATTTCTTGGGGTTATGAAGACTTGAAAACGTATGATACATCCATCATGACCCATACTATTCCCCTGAAACCTGATGCTAAGCCCTTCCAGCAAAAGAAAAGACCGGTCAACCCCTTGATAGAGCCTCTGATTCGTCAGTAGGTAGAAAAAATACTGTCAGCCCGGATAATCTTCCCAATCTGGCATACTACATGGGTTGCCAACCTGGTCCCTATAAGGAAAAATAACGGTGAGATCTGCCTTTGCGTGGATTTCTGAAACTTAAACAAGGCATCTGAGAAAGATAATCACCCCCTCCCTTTGTTGAACGAGGTGTTGCAGATAGTGAATGGATCTCAAATGATGTCCTTCTTGGATGGATACTCAGGATATAACCAGGTCATGGTTAAGTATGAAGACAAAGAGAAAATAGCGTTTACCACCAAGTGGGAAACGTTTGCGTACAGGAGAATGCCCTTTGGTTTGATCAATGTAGGGGCTACATTTCAGAAGGCCATGGACATTGTATTCGAGGGCCTTGTGAATTGGTGCATAATCATCTACATGGTTGATTTGACCATCTTTTCCCAGGACAGGCGTGATCATTCCGCCCATCTTGCTCAGATCTGCGAAAGATGTCGCCGGTATGGAATATCCCTCAACCCCAAGAAGTGCATATTTGAGGTCACCAAGGGGAAGTTGCTTAGGCATATCATCTCTGAGAAGGTTATATCCATAGACCCTAATAGAGTCGAACCATTGCTAAACTTACAAATGCCTGGCAGCAAGAAAGAGATGCGATCCTTCTTTGGGAAGATCAACTTCGTCCGGCGGTTCATCATGGGATTCGCAGAAATAGTCAAACTGCTCAACAAGATAATGAAGAAAGATACCAAGATCAAGTGGAGTCCTGAAGCAAAATGGGTGTTCGCCTAGATCAAACAGACAATAACGGAAGCACCTGTCCTGGCTAGTCTGGACTATTCCCTTCCGTTTTACATTTACTCGTTTGCTTCACCGCATTCTGCCACGGCAGTGTTGACCCAAAAGGTTGAAGGGGAAGAATGACCAATAGCTTTTATGAGCTCCCCATTTAAGAATGCCAAAGTCTGATATTCATCACTAGAGAAGTAGGCCTTTGCTTTAGTTCGCACTGTGAATAAATTCTAGCATTATATTCTCTGGAGCAAAGTACATGCTATTATTCTGGACCAAGCCGTCAAGTCTCTGCTAATGCAGAGTGAATTGGGTGAGAGACGGGGGAAATGGATGGCCATCCTCCAGGAGTATGACTTAGAAATGCAGCCCATGAAGATAGTCTAGGGCCAAGGACTAAGCCGAGCAATGGCAGAAGGGACTCCCCGCATAGAATGTCAAACTTACACAGTGGAGTCCATCACCCAAGACCCGTCGTATACCGATTTGGTATACTTGTTACTAAATAATAAGTGCCCAGAGGGATTACCTCCCCACAAATGCCTTGCGTTGCGCATGAAAAGCGCACACTTTATGATCAAAAACTCCGTGCTCTACCACAGAAATTATGAGGGAGTGTACCTCCGGTGCATCGACAGAGACCAAGCTGTGAAAGTGTTCAATGAATTCCACGGATAGTTTGGAACCAGGCATGGCTCAGTCGATGCCACTGCCCATCAGATCCTTCAGGACAGATATTATTGGCCCTATATATTCAAGGACGTTTACACTCATGTTAGGAGATGCCATACTTGCCAAACCGCGATGCATCATGAGCGTAACCCAGCTATGCCTTTACAACCAGTCTACGAGGCTAGACCCTTTGCCCAATGGGCATTTGACTTCATTGGGGAAATTAACCCCAACTCATCTGCCAACCACCGATACATTCTAACTGCTACTGATTACTGTACTCGGTGGTCTGAGGCTATACCTTGCAAAAACAACACGGCAAACATAGTTATCAAATTCCTCAAAGAAAACATCATCACAAGGTTTGGAATGCCCTTTTCTTTGGTATGTGACAATGGTTCAGCATTTTCTTTAGTGCAGCTACTCGAATGGACCTATAATCAGAAGATCACTTTGAAGTTCTCCAACAACTATTATCCCTATGGAAATGGCGTTGCTGAATCAACAAACAAAAATCTACTTGAAGTGATCAAACATCTGTTAGAATAAAATCCTCAGAATTGGCATCAAAAGTTAAAATTTTCCCTCTGGGTGGATCGCATTTGTGTTAAGGCTGCTCTGGGAACATCCCCGTTCCATCTGGTTTATGGTCAGAACCCTATATTCCCAGTTAACTTACAGATCCTAGTTTTTATAGTTTATGCAAGAATTTGGCAACCGGGACAACATCGTGGAGGTTCGAATCTTAAATCTGGCGCGGATGGAAGAACAGAGAGACGCAGCCCTTGAGCATTTCATGTGTCATCAAGAAGTGGTAAAATGATGGTTTGACAGAAGAGCCCAATAAAAGGCCTTTTAGATTTCAGATCTGGTCCTGTTATGGGACAAGGCCCAGGAGAAGAGAGGAAAGCACACCAAGTTCCAACAGTTCTAGCTCGGATCATACTTGATCTCAGAAATTTGCGAGGCAAATACTTACCACCTCAATACCCTGACTAGGGAACCTGTTGCATAGCCCATTAATGGACAGTTTCTCAAACACTACTTCGAGTAGGGTAAGTTTGTCCAAAGTTTTATTATATGTAAATCCTTCCGCTTGTAAATATCTCTTCTGGGTGCCTCGTTGTGAGGTACCCTACCTTGTAAATAGCCTTGTCAGCTATCCTCCAGGATAGTCCTCTTTTGTTATTTTTTATTTTCATTTTTGGGTTTCTTTCGGTCCTGGAGTTTTGTTCTGTCTTGTAGGAATAGGAATGCTTCGCATAACTCTGGTTCTCGGTGCAATGTCTACGGCATGGTGGACTCTAGAATCTGTCTTTAGAATGGTGGAGTCGGCCCAGTCTCCGAGGTTGTTTTATGGGTTATGGAACATTTTGGGCAATCTCCATTGGGTGTTGTCTTCGGGAGTCTGGCAATCAGTGAACACAAGTAATATAAGAAACAAGTAATTGGACACGCCAAGGGTAGATCGGTTGTACTAGTTGATTGACCTAGGTCTAAAACTTTAAAGAATTCTCCCTGGGTCCAGGGTCTTTATCCCCTCTTCAAACATCTAAGCATAGGTGGATAGGTGAAAGAAGTACTGCCATTAAAATTAGCTAAGCTTAAGCTTAATGGTGAAAGAAGTACCGCTTTCCCCACCTAGAAAGAAACAAAATAACAAAAGAAAAAAAGTGGGATAAAACTCCGGTCTCCGAGGGAAGCGAGCAAATTGATGACTGGTTTGATGTAATTAGTGCCTCTTCTCTACTACTCCTAGAGGTCATCGGCATGATTTCCTTCCAAAGCACACATGACACCACTGATGAAAGACTATGGACTGATTCCCGTGTGGTTGGATTCTCTCAGATATGTTGCCCTTTGCCTATCAGACACTTCAGGAAGTGGCCTGTTCCAGTTTTGCTAACCAGAGAATCTATGGTTCTCAAATGCGCTAAGGCATTTTTCCCAAGTAGTCACCATTTGTTATGCCCTTCATCCCTGTCCCTACATTTTGTGTGCAAAATGTTGGGTCCACCTTTTCTTGTTTTTGCTTGCGGCTTTGTCTTGTCTTTCTTTCCCTTTTGTTTTCTTTCTCCGGGGTTTTCTTCCTCGGTGTGGTGTTTTGTTTGTTGGTTTTTTCCTCCGGGACTCCGATCCCAGAGGCCATCCTTCATTGGGAACCAGATTCCTGACTCCAAGATTCTTCACCATGATGTTCTTAAGGATATCATCGCAGGGGATTCCCGGGCCCGAAGTCTGGAGGTTTTCTTTCCCAGAGATTGTAGGAAGGAGGAGGATTTCATTTATACTGCGGGTATAAATAGGACTTATCTGTCACTTTCACATTTACCGTGATTAAAACCTTCAAGCACTTAGATAGATTTAGAGAGTGATTTCAAAGTGATTAACAGAGCATTTGCAGAGAGTTTATGGTAATCAACACTTAACATTTTCAGTCACTTCCAAGCAATTGCAAGTGCCTCGTGGTGGTGATTCTGACCATTTGACAACTTGAGTTGTTCTAGAGAGCTCCTACGGTAACTCTTCTCTTTCCTCCACCTTCTATGTTCTCAGGTTGGTGTTCCCATTTTCCGCTCTCTGGTTTTCTTCTATTTCATTTGGTTTTGTTTGTCTTGTTTGCTTTATTTCTCTGTTTGGTCTGTTTTCTATTTTCTGGTTTTGCCGCCCGTTGGTGGGTCGGCTCTACCAGAGGGTTGTCCACCCTCTATGTAGAAGTGGTCCATCTATAAATAGGTAAATAGTTGTATATATGTCTCTGTCTCATCTGGTTTTCCCGTGGGCGTCATCCTGCATTGTATATCTTGTGTATATATGTGTATAGTTGTATATAGTCTCTTTATATCCCTTCGTGTCTTTGTATATATCCCTCGGCTCCATGTATATCCTTCTGGGTGGCTTGAAAAGCTGGTCCAGTCACCTTTGTTTCTAGTTTTCTGCCTCCGAACTCGCTTCAGGGAAGAAAACCACCTGTTTGAAACTCGCCTCTCAGCCGGTTTCAAACAGGAAATTTTCTCTCTCCTCCATGAAGTCTGTCAGAACCTCATTTAAGTCCCATGTGCACAATCAATTCTGTCCAAGTGGCTTTCCCTTTTCGCGCGTTCAAACAGTTGGCTCTGTCGTCATCCCATAACTTTCATTTAATACCTACGCATGTGGCGCCCACGTGGGCTTGATGACTTGGCTTTTTACGCGTCCTCACCAACGGTCATTTCTCTAGGTTTCGGGTCTCCTACCATCATCCATCCTATGTCTTTACCAAGTGTGATAAAAATCCCTGGACCCAGATGTTTAATGAAAATCTAAATTTTGTACGATGTGTTTTTCTTTTTGGTTATTCTTGAATGAAACTAATTTTTTAAGAAAGCAAACATCACGGTGGTAAGATCTCCGGACCCCAAAATAATTATTTTGATTAATGTGTTCTGATGGTCGCTTTGTCTCGCAGGTTCTTGGATTTCATCTTCCAAACATGTCTAAAGCATCCGCATCTTCTCCACCCGGAAGTCCAGAGCTGCCTTCCGCAATAGAGACCAGGGCAGCAGTAAAATCTAAGATGGAGAAGGCCCTGGAGAAGCTGCCCCTCACCATGAAATTTGTACAAGACCATGTCATCGTGGGCTCAAAGATTGAGTCCAAGGTGATGCTGATAACTAACACCAATGTCGGAACATGGTCAGAGATGCAGGCCTTGGTGAAAATAATGCACATCCAGGGACAGGCTGGAGATTAATTAGCAATCAACGTCAGGGGCTCCGGAATGCTCCAGGCGGCTTGCTTCCCATGCTCTGTGCAATCTCTGAAGCTTATCCAAACACTGGCCGCCAACTATAACTCCTCTATCTGGGCCGTTATGCTCGCAGCCGTAGAGCCCATAGGATACCCCACTCCACTAGTGTCCCTCGACCCAGTCACATTCCAGGTGAGCTTGGGAATCCCACAATTTGATAGGGCCATGGTGGTTACGAGGAATGATGCCTTGACCCAGTTCACACAACTAGAGGATGTTGCCTGGGTATACATGAATACCCATTGGCTTAAGGCCCCGAAGAGGGACCCAAAAAGAATGAAGATAGAAATTCCCCGCTCTGAATTCAAGGAGAGCATCCAGATGGGGATGATAGCATTAGCCCGGGTCTTTGGGCAGCCCTCCGCCCAAGAGTTTTCCAAATGGATGTACTATTTCCTCCTATGCATCTCCACTAAGGGAGAATACTTTGACTAGGCCATAATAATCTCCAACCATGTCGACTCCCAGTTCCAGCAGTTGAACAGGAAGAAGTTCTATATGTCTTCTTACGTTCTCTAGGCCCTGGCGCAGTAGAGGCCCCATTCCCATGGCCTACTTACTGATGGTGTACTTGGGATTGGCCTGGGAAAAAAAGCACCATGGGACCATTTCCCACAGATTCAATGGGAGGCTAGCTTCCCCAGTTTTTGTCGGGTAAATGACGTGTTCATTTACTACCATCTGCTTACACCCACCCGGGATGCCGGATACCGCCTGTCTACTGAGGTGATGAAGTTGGTCCATAGTTATGGACATTACTATATTCAATTCTAACAGCACACATACATTAGGGTCACTGGCTTCTCTGGGAAACCCTACTTGTTCCCCAGACATTATGGGGACAAGATCGTGCTATTGGAGTATTGCAGGCAAATAATGGAGGTGCATGCCTTCTTTCCCCTCAAAAAGATCCCCAACATTTTGTTCCCAATCACCTGTGAGAACTACACATGCAGTTTGGCTGCCACAAAGGAGGCGGATAATGAGCTGAAAAGTTATAACTTACAGAAATTTTATCTGGCACGAAATTTTTTTGATCCGCATGGCAGAATTACAACAGAAATGCCCCGGGCTTCAGAGCCCCATCATATACACATGGAGGACTTCTGGGCAGACTGCCAAGATGATGTGGAAGTGCAAAGTAGGCGCTATGTCAGAATGACAGCCGGCATGATGCAGAAATTGAAGCTCCGTAAGTACTCGGCAGACTTCTCAGATTCACCCCCACTATCAATCCCCAATACAAAGAAAAGGGGATCGACAAAAAGGCTCTTCCACCAGTGAACTGGGCCACCCAAGAAGGACCCACTATTGAAGAATTCACTCAAGAGGTGGTCGAGAGAAGCCACGCCTATTTTAAGAAGGTGTGCCCCAGGAGTACCCGCCAAGTAGCCCAGCCGGTGCCAAAGTTAACCCCACAACCGGTACCAAGATTGACAAAGTTAACCCCATCACAGAATAAATAAATCAATTAGTGGTAGCCTCCTAGCAGATGAGGGAGCAATTGATAACACGGATGGCCACTCCACCACTCATGGCCGGGCCATTTCATCCCCCCTCCTCCCTGTCATTAGTAGCCTTTATGGTAAAGGCAACGAGGGTGGATCCCCTAGAAGCAGCGGCAATAAGAGATGTGGGACCACCTCTGGTTACCCAGAGAAAGAAGAAGCTCAGCAAGAAGCCCAAGGCAGAGCCAGAGCTAGAGGCATCCCACTCCCAAGAAGTAGAAATCCTTTCTTTGAGTTCCCCAGAACTGGAGAAGGAAATAGAACTTGCAGAGGTCCCAGCCAGTCCCCCTCCACAAGCAAAATTTGATGTATTTGCAACTAACAAGTTTGAAAATTTGCAAGGGAACAATACACAAACAGAGACAGAAGTCCTAGGGACAGAACAAGAGGCTGCAGGGCAAGAAGATATTGAACAAGAACCTGCACAGGGACAGGAGTAGCAGGTGGAAGAAAAATAGCCAGAGCCGGAGATTTGCTCTGGGGCTCAAGCGATGCAAGGTCCGGGAGTGGACCAAAAAAAATAAGGTGAACAAATGGCATCCGCTGGGGGAACCGGACCTTCGGGAGTAACCGTAACCCCATCCACCATGTTCCAAGGGCCACTCCCAGGAGCAAACTTCAGGAAGGTAATCACAACGGCCCAAAATCTAAATCTCAGCCCAACACCTCCCCTACTGCCGAAAGAGGTGCCAACTAAGGAAGAGGCCCAGGTAGGAGAACAATAAGAAGAAGAAGAGAAGCTCAAAGAAGAAATCCCTGAGGAAGCCTACCAGAGTCCAGACCCAGTGATAGACATACAGGACAAGGCTGAGGAGATGGAGATTGAAGAGAATGTTGCTGCAAAAGAAGTTGAGGCAGGGAGAGGAACAGACGAGGTTCATGCCACTGAGGAACGACAATCGCAGGGTACCGAAGGAGAATCAGGGGAACAAATTCTGGCAAGAAGGCCACCCCTCCCACCTTAGTGGCTAGTAGAGAGAAGGAAAAGAAAAGCTCAATCCACTCCTATGATTCCCCTCTCCCTGGCTGAAATGATGGCCCAAGTCTAGGCCTCGCCGAAGGCCAAGAAATCCCAGACAGTTCATACCCTCCAAACTGGGCCGAGCGGAGAAACAGTTGTTGTTGTGCCAACACCTCCCCCAGACGCCGATGAAGCAACTGCGGACCCCGAAGACTATAATGTTGCGGAGGTATCACTAGGGAAATGGGGAAAGCAAGGTGAGGTAGACTTGCTAAAGGAGGCAGCAAGGGCAGTGAAGGCCCGATATGAGAAAGAGGCCCAGAGGCTCAAAGATGAAAAGGAAAAGAATGCAAACCTTATGGGGTTACTTACTGAGATGGCTCAACCCATCAATGTCACTCCTCCAGAGGCTTCCACCTCAGAAGATATACCACAGAGTGACATAGACTCCCTGCGAGTGATGAAGAAGAAAGCTCAGGCAGTGGATGAGTGGGTCACCCTACAGATAGGAAACACCTGACATTTCCTAGCATCCACCCTCCGGGATCTATTCACGGCCCGATAGGTTATTCATCAGGAAAAAATGCTTATTGAGCTATGGGAGGGTGACGCCGAGAATTACCAAGAATGGAAGGTAGAGCTCGAAGAGCTCCTTACCTTGGGAGAAGATATGATTTCTGAATCCAGAATTCTAGGTGATGAATCATTTGATTTTGTGAGAACCCAGCACTCCAGACTTGACCTCACATTGGAGGTAACCAAGCAACTGGTAGGGTCCCTACAAGATAAGGTAAATGCTGTAAAATATTCTTCTATTTTATACAAGTCTTTTGTTATAAAGACTTCTGGGGCTGATCCCCTTAGCACAGATACATGTACCCCCAAAGATTCAGTTTTGGGGAGTTTTGATGAAATAATGAAATCCCGGTATCAATCTACGGAAGGGATAGATGGAGCCTAGATGGAAAAATTAACCCGCATGACACTTAGTGGTCATGATGCGGCGAGAATGGTAGATGAAATTAAAGAAAATGTTCCAGACCTGGGGGAACAAGTTGAAGTGGCCAAGCACAGAAGGGCTAGCCTTAAAGATATAGATGAAGATGGCATTTCCCGCCTCCTCCAGGATTTCAACGACAACAAGCAACCTTGAGCTTTCTCCGGAGGCCGAAAAAAAATCACATTGAGTATTCTTTATTCTTTTTGGGATGTAAGTCCCCGGATCCCAGAGTCCCAAATCCAAAATTTTGTATTCTTTAAAAGTGATCCGTGTCCTAGTCCCCGAGGCCGACCGACCACTTTCAGAAGCAGTTAATGAAGGCTGTCAGAGGGTAGTTGGCCACATCAAGGGGCGTTGGCTCGACAGTTGGTTTTTTGATAGGATGGTCTTCTCGAGGTGCTACTCAAGGGTACACCTGGCACATTGGGGGCAGGGCGCCGCATTTCCCATTTATGAGGCATGTAGACTCGGTCCCCGGGGAACCTACTTTCTTCTTTCTCTTTTCTGGCTCTCTTCTCGAGATCGATCCTTCCAATGTATATTCTTGTCTTATTCTTCTGACATGGTAGACCTATTCCATCTCCAGGTCTTTTGTAGGGTGGCACAGGTAGTACCAGCCCCCAGATATTGTATTTTATTGAAACATGATGTAAATATAGGGTTAGGGTTAGAAGATAGTTGTATAAATAGCCGAACCGGCCCATTTCCAAGGGGGGAAAAATTGATGATTTTGTTTTCCATAGCAATAGCAAAGTGATTTCTCATTTTAAGTTGTAGAGCTCAATGCTCCATTGTTCTGGTTTTATATAGTCAAATGCTCCCCTGGAGCCACCATTGTATCACACACCAGTGCTTGCTGGAAGGAACATTAATAAAGAAGGAAGAATTCTTGGCCATGACGTTGTTGGCATTCCTGCTTCTAAGTTAATGGTATTTTATGTTTTAATGTTCTTTATTTCTTCTACTCTGATATGTTATAATAGATTAATGACCTCTTTTACTCCTGCTACTGATTAAATGCTAGCCAACGGTTATGTATTTCTTCGGTATTTAGTGCAGTCTATCAGAGTATTATTAATGTTCTGAATGTTTAAACACGACTGTAGTTAGATGAAATGTTTCTAACCCTGCAGGATCTTTTTCATTTTATTTGCTAAGTGTAGAACGCTAGCGGAAACCTTAATATATTGAATCTCTGGAGGTAATGAGTTAAAGAAACCAGCTATCCCCCTCAAAACAATCACCTCTCCCAACCGAGCCCTGCATCGTCGTGACCCGACACCCAGGTGCTTGAAGGCCCAGAGAACATAATTTCCCCATACAACCTTTGTAGGTGGAGTTGGCCAGTATCCCTGGAACCCAGTGACAAATTATGACTGTTGGCGGACCCGGTCAGCAAAACCCCATCAATAGTACCTTGGCCATGTTATTTCAGGTGATGGGATCTCAATAGACCCATCAAAGATTGATGCCATTATAGATTGGCCAGCACCTACCACTATGACCGAGGTTGGGAGTTTCATGGGTTTAGCCAGTTACTATAGATGGTTTGTTGAGGTATTCTCTCATGTAGCACACCCCATTACTTCTCTTCAACAAAAGGGAAAGAAGTTTGAGTGGACTGAGAAGTGTGATAGAGATTTTTGGGAGCTCAAGAGAGAACTTACCAGTGCACCCATTCTAGCTGTACTAGAGCCTTTAGCAGACTTTATGGTTTGTACAAATGCTTCTTTGGATGGTTTAGGGGTAGTCCTTATGCAAGTTGGGTGAGCTATAGCCTACGAGTCTAGGAAACTAAAGACTCATGAGCTCAACTACCCTACCCATGACCTTGAGCTCGTAGCAGTGGTGCATGCTTTAGTTAGATGGTGACTTTTTATCTTAGGGTATCAGGTCAAACTTCATTCAGACCATCAGAGTCTTTAGTACATCTTCACTCAGCCAAACTTTAATGCTAGGCAGAGGAGATGGATGGAGTTCTTATGTGAATATGATTTTGATGTCCATTACATCAAAGGGAAAGAGAACGTGGTTGCAAATACCTTGAGTAGGAGACTACATGAGCTTACTTCTATGACCACAGGCACGGATTTGAGAGATCACATCCTTTATCACTTGCATCAGGATGAGATGTATGTAGAGGATTGTGAGTTGATTCGATCTTAGAGACCCCTTGAGGGGAAGCTTTCAAAGTATACATTGGAGTCTAATGGACTTATGCATCATAGAGGACGTATCTATATACCTTCTTCCAGAGGATTGCATGATTTTGTGATGCTAGAGGCTCATACGGCCCCTTATTCAGCGCATCCCAGAGTTAAGAAGATGCATCCTAACTTGAGGCAGTTATATCATTGGCCCGGATTGAGATTACAGATTGTAGAGATGGTAGCTAGATGCCTAGAGTTCTAGAGGGTGAAGGAGGAACACCGTCATCCAGGTGGTCTCCTTTAGCCTCATGAGATACCATTATGGAAATAGGACACCATATCTATGGATTTCATAGCAGGTCTTCCTATTTCTTCTCATCGTCATGATGCCATCATGGTGACAGTCGACAAGTTGACTAAGGTAGCTCATTTTTCAGTCGTACGTACCACCTTTACCACACCAACAGTGGCACAAGTGTTCTTGCAAGATATAGTCCGACTTCATGGTGTAACTTGTAAGATCATCTTGGATAGAGATTCTCTCTTCACTTCATCCTTTTGGAGAGAACTTTAGGCAACTATGGGTACTAGACTCAACTTCAGTACAACTTATCATCCTGAGACAGATGGTCAGACTGAAAGGGTCAATCATGTACTAGAGGACATGCTTCACATGTATGTCATGGACCATCAGACCCAGTGGGAAGAATACCTACACCTAGTGGAATTTGCCTATAAAAATGGGCACCAGAATTCTTTGGGTATGCCTCCCTACCAGGCTCTTTATGGTAGGCCATGCAGGACCCCACTCAGTTCGGATAGGATCAAGGATAAATTTTCCATTAGTCCTGAGCTAGTCAGAGATATGGAGCAACAGGTGAGGTTGATTAGAAAGTGTCTAGTGAAAGCTCAAGATAGGCAGATGATGGGGAGGTCACATTTCTCTTAGACTCCTACTCTTTCTTAGGAATCTCACCTTGGACCCTCTTCACTTCAGGATCCTTTAGACTCACACTTGAGTCTCTTAGGGTTACTCACAGACCCTAACCAGAAGGATTTCTCTACTCCCTCTCTCTTAGGTTTCCTACCCACCAAAATGCTTCACTCTTCATCTCATCTTACTCTCCATGACTGAATACAGTCAATCATGCACCTTTCTTCTTCTATCTCTCTCTCCTACAAGTTCTCTAGCTGAACCATTTAGCTCGCCTAGGACTTGTTTACAATTTTGACTAGCCTCTTCCCCAACACAGATACAGAAACAGAATAAAAATACATGAGGGATGCTTCTTGACAGTCACACTCCATAGGATGGATTATCAAAGTCAAAAAGCATCCATGATACTTAACTGAATTCAAAATCCTACTCTACATAAGTTTGCACACAACAGAAGAACACACAGAATACATAGGAACTCTTCTTTATTGAAAGACTGAAAATTACAAAGCAAACTGAAATCTTCTTCACTAGTCTACTCAGTCTCTAACTTCTCCAACCTCCTTCCAATGGTTCTTCTCTCCATTTTAATAACGCGGCCTGTTCTTGATTCGTAACCATTTTCTAGGTTACCTGCCGTCTGAAGATTCTAATCACTTCGGCTCTTCATCTTTCCCCTGTAACTGTCACCAACTCATCATCAACATAATTGTTGATGTGGATATCATTTACCTCTATGGAATTCTCTCTTTTCTTTGTCGTATCTGACTTTTCAACTCTTTCTCAGGTTGATCAAACATTTGCACTGCTTCTAATGTTAATCGCATAGTCGCGAGTTATAATCACTATGCATGTTTTGATCTGTGACCTTCCGATACAATGCTCGTCGCACTCTCACAACACTTCTGGATGAGCTACCTATTTCTCTATGAGTGGGCGATGCATCATTGTTGCACGCTCGCAATTCTTTGAACCAAGCTGACGATCACTCTGTGACTGAGCGATGCATCATCGTCGCGCACTCGCATCACTTACACCTGAGCTGCCAATTCTCTTGCAACTAAGTGATGAGCTCTCATCGCACACTCGCATCACTTACACCTAAGCTGCCAATTCCCTTGCGACTAAGCGATGAGCTCTTGTCGCGCACTCACATCACTTACACCCGAGCTGCCGATTCCCTTGTGACTAAGTGATGAGCTCTTGTCGCGCACTCATAGTGCCTTGAAATTAACCGCCTGTTATCCTGCGACTTAGCGATAACTGCTGTCACATTCTCGCTGCTATTTTCCACTGACCACCAAATTCCTTCTGACTGTGCGACGAGCTATCGTTGCCTTGTCGCAGTCATCTTCCACTGACCGCCGATCAACTCGCGAGCTTGAGATACCCTGTCATCGCGTTGTCACACCGGTTTCAACCTAACTGCCAATTAACCACCGACTATAAGATAATTCATTGTCATGTCCTCACAATGTTCAAACACTAACGGCCGGTCACCTCGTGACTGCGTGATACATTGTCCTCGCCTTGTCGCAGCTGTTTCAATTTAACCACCCAAATCCTTGCGACTGTGCGATAAGGATGAAGTAATCGGCCCGCTCTTGCGCTAGGAGTTTAGGAAGATGAAGCTGTTAGCGTTTAGAAAGATAAAAGAAAACTACTAACCGTGATGTGATCTGCTCTCGGACCACCTCTGTCAAACTGCTAGGGTTTTGGAGCTAAAACCCTAGGGTGCTCTGCACCATACTCCCCCCTCTGCAAAGGAAGAATTTAGTTTGAATTAGTTGGCAACAATGCTGAACTAATTCCTTGTTTTCTACAGTCTTCTTCATCCATCCATGTAGCTTCTGCTTCTAGTAACCCTAACCATTTGACTAGGTATTCTCTGTATACCCTTCGTCTGGTTGTCTTCTGAACTCGTGAATCCAGGATTTTCTCTGCTTGCAACTTGGACTTATTCTTCACCTATATATCTTGAACATCTTTTCCTACTTCCATCTTTTGAGTAGTCTTAGGTATCACTGGTCCTCTGTATGGAATCAAATCCTGCACATTAAAAACAAGTGACATTTCCAAATTGTTAGGTAAATCAATTTTATAGGCATTCTACCCATATTTCTGCAATATCTTGCAGGGACCTATTCTCCTCATTTGCAACTTAGTAGGAATCCCTTTCTATAATCTGTCTTTGTTCAGATGTACCATTACCAGATCTCCAATCTGAAATTGGACTTCTCTCCTTCCTTCATCTATTTTCTCTTTTAATCTCTGATTTGACTCAATCAGATTCTTCTTCACCTGATCATGTATCTCCTTCATAGACTGTGCAAAGTCATCAGCATGTCCACTTATCACTCCCTGTCCTTTTAGCTCTCTGAGTTCACAAACTCCACATGGATGCATCCCATATACAATCTAAAATGGGCTTTTCCCTATAGTCCTGTTAACACTATCATTATAGGCAAATTTTTCCTGTGGTAACACTTGATCCCAGGCTTGTCCATACTCCTTTGTTAAGCATCTAAGAAAATTTTCCAACACTCTATTGATAACTTCTGTCTGACCATCTGTTTGAGGATGGTAAGCAGAACTGTGGGACAAATTAGTTCCCAATCTTCTCCATAAGGTCTTCCAAAAATGACCCATGAATTTGACATCTCTGTCAGACACTA
>MU227677.1:739343-782979 GCA_018584345.1 Thuja plicata
GTGTTGAAGATGCTTGTAATGATTCTGATTGGAAAAATGCAATGAAAGAAGAACTAGATCAGATAATCAAGAATGACACATGGGAATTGGTTCCTAGACCAAGTAATAAAAATGTGATTGGAACAAAATGGATTTTCAGAAAAAAAAATGAATGAAGAAGGTACAGTAATAAGAAACAAAGAAATATTAGTATGTAAAGGATATGCACAGAGAGAAGGAATAGATTACACTGATACATTTGCCCCTGTGAGTAAACTGGAAGCCATAAATTTTTTTTGGCATATGCAACATTAAAAGACTTTAAAGTCTATCAAATGGATGTCAAATCAACCTTTTTGAATGGTGACTTAAAAGAACAAGTCTACATAGAACAACCTGAAGGATTTATCCTTTTAGATAGACCATACATGGTATGCAAACTGAAGAAAGCACTCTATGGACTTAATCAAGCCCCAAGAGCTTGGTATGAGAGACTAGATGTTTATCTCACCAAGATTGGATTCAAGAAAGGAGCAGCAGATTGCAATTTTTTCATAAGAGAAACACCTAATGGATTACTATTAGTTGCCATATTTGTTGATGACATTATCTTTGGAGGTAATGACAAGCTCAGTATAACATTTGCAAAAGAAATGCATAATGAATTTGAAATGAGCATGATTGGTCCTATAAAATAATTTTTGGGACTGAATGTAAAATAGACAGATAAAGGAATATTCATTAATCAGTCAAAATATGTGAAGGAAATATTGAAAACCTTCAATATGGATTATTGCAAGCTAGTATGCACTCCTATGATCACAGGAAGTAAACTTTCAAAAGATGATGACTCCACACTAGTTGATAAAACATTGTACAAATTTATGATTGGAAAGCTTATTTATCTAACTCAATCAAGACCTGACATATCTAATGTAGTTAGAATTGTTGGAAGATTTGTAGCTGAACCCAAGCATAATCACCTGATGGAAATCAAGAGGATATTTAGATATCTTAAGGGAACTATAGACTATGATTTATGGTATCCTAAATCAGAGAATACACAACTTCATGTGTATACTGATGCAGATTGGGCAGATTGTATTGATGAAAAGAAGAGCACCTCAGGTGGAGCAGTATTTCTTGGAGAAAAGTTGGTATCTTGGACAAGCAAGAAGCAAAATTGTATTTCTCAGTCAACGGCAGAGGCAGAATATGTTGCAGTAGCACTAAATTGTACAACAATTGTTTGGATCAAGAAGATGGTTAAAGACTTTGGTATTCAAGTTGACTATCCTATTGTTATTCATTTTGATAGCACCAGTACTATTAACATGTCTAAGAACCCTGTGATGCACACAAAAACAAAACACATAGAGATCAAGTACCATTTTTTGAGAGAAAAATTTGCAGACAAGGAAGTGACATTGGACTATGTAAGCACAAAAGATCAGTTAGCAGAAATTTTCATGAAGCCTTTATCAAAGGATACTTTTGAGTATCTAAGGGAGAAGTTGGGAGTAATTCCCTCTCCTAAGTCTGATTAGAGAAAATAGCAAGTACACCAGTCCTGTGTGACTGATGAATGGTTGACTACTCTACTTCTGGAGTAGTAACTATGCATAATGGTTTATGGCACCCTTTTCCATTGATTTCAATGGGGGAGTATGTACTAAAAACAAGGAACACAAACAAAGAGCTACACAAGGAACACATACAAGGAGCTTATACTCTGGGGGAGTATACATATAAAACACAGTCTATATAACTGCAGCAGTGTAGATGAATCTTTGATGAGGATATTGAGAAGATTGTAAAAGAAAGAAGACACCATGAATAGAAGTTGTTTTTATCATATGTTACCATCAATGCCAAAGGGGGAGATTGTTGGATATTTGATTCTGAACAGTTGATTGATTATATGTTTGTCATTGATGACAACATATAATACACAACAACACTTCTGTATATGATGACATGAAGACTTGTGTGGATAGATACACATTGTTGACATGTTTATTATGCTATGTTCATACACATAGACCCATATATGATGTTTCAGTAAAGATATGTAATTCTGTTATTGACGGTTACAGTTCTAGAGAAATAACGGTTTAAGGCTGACATATGTAACATGTTTACTGAGTTGTGCCTATCTTCAAGATATGCATGTGTATATTCATGATGAGTTATGAGTTTTTGATATTAATCTAAAGGCGCCAAAAATATTTCAAGAAGATTGCAAAGTTATGGTTAAATTGGTGAAGCCGACTTAGTGAAGCGATGTGTCTATTTAGTTTATACTTGCGCAGTTGTAATTATGCTTGAACACTTAGTAGAGACAACAAGGATGTTAAGAAGAGCTTTCCTATAGGTCCCATGATCTCATTCTTGGTGTATGTACTTATAGAAGGTCATTTGTGATAAGAAGAGTTGCGAAAGCTAGAGATAAGAAAAGCAGAGCAGAGTGTTTAACAGCAGAGCTATATTTATCATATGTTGATAATATAGATATTGAAGTTGAAGCTTTCAGAATACAGATAAGATTTTTTTAGTGCTTTACAAGAGGTTAAAGCATCGGCACACAAAAGGAACTGATCAAACAAGCAGTGTCACAAACAACAGTTCACCTTGTTGATACAGTGTGTATCAAATAACCAGAAGGTTGTAGCCTTCACCACTTGGACAGTGAGTCCATCACCCCTAATAGGGTTATTGTAAAAGACTCCTAACAGGGTATGACCCTTAACCAGGTCACTATACTACTGCATTGTAATGAACAACTCCTAACAGGGTTGGAAGATCTTTTAACAGGGATCACTATAAACAGTATAGTTCTTTGTGGGTACTAATTCCCACCAGAGTTTTTACCATTTGGTTTCCCCGTAACCAAATTGATGTGTTGGGTAATGTGTTATCTGAATGTGCATTTACTTTGTATCAATCTGGATTAATAAGTATAAGATAAAGATTTAAAGTTGTTGAAAACTGATTCACCCCCCCCCTCTCAGTTATCCCTAAAGTATTCTAAAAAATTAGCCTTGGGCTTCAACCCTAAGGAAGACTCATTGTCTTACACACACAACTCAGACTAAAATATGATGAATTTTTGTACTATATAGTAGCATCTACTTATGCCTTAGTTAATTCCATTGAAGTAAAATCAGATCTATTGTTATAATTCTCTCTGAATCCTTTAGATGAGTGATTAAACTTTCACTAGATATTCACAAATCATTCACAAGAAATCCTTGGTGTCCACAATTAATCCTTCTCTTTTTTAACCAAACACTTTGCCCTAATTTATCAATCCTTATATCAAGAACAAGTCGGCAAAGACCTAACTTTCAATTTTCATCTTACCATGCCAAAATAAAAAAATCTTTATTAAAGAATGATGAACAAACATATCTTATATCCTTCATAATCACCTTCAAATCATAACATTTTCAAAAAATGTTTTACTAATCGCCCATAAAATGTTTACTGATAAAGTCGGCCAAGAACATAAGAAAACCTAGCACCAAATTAAAATTCCCTCCAAATCTCATCACCTTGATCGATGTAGATCTCCAAATAATTAGGAACATAATAAAATAAAATCCTTAGGCATCATGAAGCTCAAAAAAAATTCAAATCCATCCCAACTAACGGATTTTCCAATATTCTATGCTCACCCCCAAGAACATTGCCACCTTCCACAGTAACACTTGAAAATGCATTGCGGGCCTTCAGAACCATGAACCCTTTGAACTAAAGACAAATCACAATGACCTTAACACATTACCATATATGAAACCAAATATATCACCATAATTATGTGCATGAAGCCAATCTCTACAACTATGATATGCTGGCAGATAGTTAAATAGCTAGTCACCAACTCTGATATCATAACTTACTTAAATCATCATATCAACACCTGTGACTTGAAATAGATCTAGTAAAAAACCTATAAATCATCCCATGAGGTGTGAAACTCCTCATCCTCAATAACCTTCCTTTACCATACCTCTCAACATACTATTCATCTAGAAAAATTGCATAACAAACATGTTGACATCAATGACAACACATCCAAACTTGCCAATAGATCATTGGTTGTGGATGTCAAAGAGGTGTTGAAGATATTTTTTATATGATTCATGTCAATTTATAGAGGTCCACATGATTAATTTAGGTTTGCGTGATGAGGTATGGTTATTGGTTCTTACACTATTTTCCAGTGTTGCTAGTACTGCTGAATTGTGGTGAGTATTGCTTTGTTTGGTGAGATTGTTGGTTGTGAACATATGAAATTTGATTGGGACATTCAGATTTGTTCTCAATTTAATTTTTTCATGGTCAAAATGTTCTACAAGGCATTTTTCAGGTCTATTAGTGGATGTTGACAGTGTTCTTGAGGTTCAACATGAGAGATGTCGGTAAATTTGATGATTTGGGTGGCTGTGGAAGTTTGTCTGCTATTTATGATGCCTTTAGATGTTAATGGATTTTGTGTCTACTAATTTGGTGGTCCACATTGATTATGGTGATAAGATTTGGAGAATTTTTTAATCGGTGGTGATTTTCTTTATGTTATTGGTTGACTTGATTGGTAAAATGTTTTGTGGAAGTTCAAGGCATGATTTGTGGTCGTGTTACATATTTGAGGTTGATGATAAGGGCATTTTCTATGTTTTGGTGGTCAAACATGAATTTTAATTATCATTTTTGGCACGTTGATTTGTAGTTTTAAATTTTGGATCAGCCAACCTAGTATTATTTTTCAAGGTTGATGAATTATGTATATTTAGGGAAAAAAATTGTGTTGCAAACATGTGTGATTTCTTGGAGAGAAAGTGTGCCAAATATGTCAAGGGTTAAGTCACTCATCTATAGGAGGTAGAGAGGATTTGAACAAAAATTTTCATTGTGCTTCATTTGAATTTACCTAGGCATAGGGTAGATGCCATTATATATTTCAAAAAATTTAGATTAATCATCGTTGTGATCTTGTAATGCAGTGAGCCTTCCTTGGGGTTGTAGCCCTATGTATTTGAGTAGTGATCTCTAGGAAGTGTTCCTGAATTATTGTGCATTCCCTATTTGTAATATGTGTTATACTTATAACAAGGTATACTTCATATTGCGGGTTTCATCCCCATTGAGGTTTTTCCCCTAACGGGGCTTCCTCATCAAAAATATTGGTGTCAAGTAGTGTTGGTGTGTTTTTTAATCTCTACATATATGTTTAATTTATCAAATCATAAATAAGGGTTTTCAATTTTGAGTTTTGAGACAATTGATTCACCCCCCCCCCTATGAGTTGTTCATTTCCATAGTTCTAACAATTATAACTAGTTATAGTATATTGCAAAAGATTCTCACTACAAGGCTCACTACTGGACGGTTCACTACCCAATAAGGCTCACTACCAAAGAGATTACTAACCATAAATAAAATTAATATCAACAAGGATCGATTTATTACAATTGAATCTTCTACATTCCTAAAATATAGTTCCAATGAAGCTCAATTGATAGACATAAAATACTTCAACATTGCCTGATAAGATATTATGATTTTCTCACATTTGTTACTTAACTTAAACCTTCACACACACACACACACACACACACACACACAACCTTATCATATCATAATTTCCTTATCCATGCACACTCACTACCATATTTGTGATATGTATATACTAGCTTCTAACTAATGTCAACTTCACACATTTCATTCAAAATTGATTTGGTCTCCAAAACACTTCACACTTTTCATTTAGATAATTTGGCATAGTTATAGTGAAAACTGATACCAACTAGAAACCATACACTACAATCAATTCTTAACCTTTCCCCAAAATTGCAAGGAAAAATACAACATTCTAATACTTTTCAAACAGCTTGAAGAACTTGTTCTATACTAAAGGAAATATGAAACTTTTAGAAAGAAATTCTAAACCTTATAAATTTCATGTGGTGGAATCATACCACATGAAATCTTGAATTTAAGTACTTTTTAGTATCCATAAACATATTTTTAAAGCTTCAAAGCAATATATGTAACTGTGGAGGAAGGAAAACCAAAAAATGGAGTACAGGAATACAGAGTTGCCAGAATAGACACAACATAAGAAAAACTGACATATCCAAGAACGTTAAAGTCAACAAAGAAATTTTCATCAAGGAGTAAAATGTTGACATCAATGAAAAAATTGCATTAATTGTGCACAATATTTTCCTTCTCATATCACCAACAAAATCATTAATGACTAACTCTAACAAACCTTAGTTGTGACACATTCCTTAACATTGATTGATTTTTTTACCTTCTTACTCCAGGTAAAATTTAAAAAATGTTACTAGGACAACTAGCTGAGAAATGCCCCTCTTTACAATAATAGTGGCAGAAAATAAAAGAGTTTCAATTTCTATCTACTACACCCAAACACCATATTTGGAGGAAAACATAATTTTATTTGGAAGCTCCTTTTTTTTCTTCACAATCACACAAAAGTGAGCAAAGAGAAAGTATTACTTAAAATTTATGACTGAATCAACATTAAATTGTTTCCCAAAAGTATTTTCAATAAGGATAAGAACTTCCTCGACCCATTATTCTATAAACAACCCTGGTATTCTAACCCACATACAAAACATAATGGAATCCACACTCATACGATTAAAACTTGGAGACTATTTTTTGAGGAAAATATCGTATGCCCCTTGAAACAAGGACCAACAAAAATAGTCCTAAAAAAATCATTAGGAATGGAAAATTAGAATAAGAAAAAATCATTAAACATAGATGTAACATTGACCTGATCTATAAGGTTTCATCTCATATCACCCACCTTCTAACAACATCAATGTTGGGGCTATTATCGTAGAACATCCCAATGATAGAGTTCTTGAGACAATCACTTGCCTTGGTAGAAAGAGGATTAAGGATTTCCACATCTAACTTGTGCTTAACAAAGACAACCATATCAGACTCACTATCAAAATTATCAATTGCATCCTTCATAATGGCATAATTAAAAGACACATTTTCATCTAAAAGGTGTAACCCCTAGGGCCAAAACCCACTTTGTCTGACCTAATAACCATGTGAAAAACTCCATCAATCTTATCACTTGCATCCTACACAATGGAAATAGCAAGTTCATACCCCTTGAAAGAAGGGTAATAGTTATGGTAGTCACCCTTAGCTGCAAAACCACAAGCCTCAAGAATAGGATGCTCACAATAATCACTCACAATACCCTTATCAAGATCCTGCAAAATCCTAGATGTGAAAACATGAATAGAAAAAGGGGTTGAACAAAAGGTTTTCATACCAACCTCTATAATATTTTTGGGAGTGGGAAGAAGAAAATTACTTATAATGGTAAGCCCTAATTCAAATGACCTAGATCCTATAACAATAGGCATATTTGAAGACACACACTAGAGAAATATTCCACTGAGCATCCTTCCACATCTAGATAAGTGAATCCTCTTCATCGTTAGAATTAGATAAATCATATTTGTTGGCATTTTATGCCACCTTTATCCCATCTTAAATAATTTATCTAAACATTATTCCAATTGGATAAAGTCCATTTCAGAATGGTCGTAAATCCCTTCACTCCATGCCTTAATCATTTTGCAAAAATTCTATTCTTAGAATGTATAAGTCTTAGTTTGAAAATTACACATTTGGTCTGACAAGAAATTATATAGCTGGTGTCAAGACTTGACATGCAAAGTGGAGCTTAGACTTAAGTTTAGGAAAAAACTAAGAAAAAGTATGTCCCATTTCAAAAATCAAGTTTCAAGCCCGATAAGTAGTCCCAGATCTCTTTCTAGGATCTAATATAAAAAAAAGATAAGAAAATGAAAGAAAGCCTTAGCAAACAATGTCAGATCCAACAAGTTTTTTTCTAAAACTAGCGTCGGGACTTGATGTCTAAGGTAGAATGTAGAAATTTTAGAGAAGTGTCTAAGTAAAAATAAGGTTAATCTCAAAGATAAATTTTCCATGCCCAATAGTTGGTTCTAGAACCATTTTTGGAACTCGGCACCCATAATCCCTTTCTAATCCTCTAATTATTAGACTATCACAACTTAGGATCTCATCCACTCATTTTAAGTCCTCTCATATTATCTCAAAGGCATGATATACCAATGTCTAAATTAAAATGTCTACTGTATTTCATTGGTGAAACCACTATTTCTCTTATAGAACACATCCAAGAAGTTTCAAAAATATGGAATATTCATGGCATCACAGAGGATGTTTTTGTTTTCCATCTTCTAGCCTCATCACTAAAAGGAAAATCCCTGATATTTTATAAAGGTTTTCCTCACAAATCAATTGATAATTGAGATGAGTTAGGTGAAAGGTTATCAAAGTATTTTAAAGACAAGTGATAATTTGTCTCTATAGAGTAATTAAATACATTCAAAAGAACACCTCATGAGTTCATGGTGGACTTCAACTATATATTTAAGAAAACATGGGATAAGATCCATGCTTTAGTTAAGCCATCTCCTAGTTATGAATTTTTTTTTTATCTTAGAGATCTTAACTATGAAATAGCGACAACAATACTAAAACTGGATGGAGACTCTGCCAGTTGCATAGGATATAGTTATAAGGGCTTAAAAATATTTAATACAAGCTAGTAAACTATCTTGTAGGGTTATTTTCATGTTTCACAAGGTTTATTGAGGGTCAAACATCAAGCAAGGGTGCAAAATTTCATGATAGTAATTTTTGGCACACCCCATGGGACAAGTCTCAAATTTATTTCAAGAAACCTACTAGATGGATGGTGTCAAGCAAATAATTTTAATGATCATGCTAAGAATACAATGTTTCTCTTAGAATCTTGGCCTTAAAAATCTCACTTTCAATCATTTAGCGACCCCATTCTCATATCTTATTTATTTGACCAGACTTGGAGGTTGTTTCCATGTTTCATAAGGTTGCTTGGGGGTCAAACATCAAGAAGGGGTGCACACTTTTGTGACAAGATTTTTTGGCATGCCCAATAGGACAAGTCTCAAATTTATTTAAATAAACCTATTGGTTGGATGACATCAAACAAAAAATTTAAATGCTCATGCTAAGAATCCAGTGATTTTCTTATCATCTTGGCCTTCAAAGGCTCATTTTCAAGCACTTGGAAACTCCACTCTCACATCTTGGTTCTCATACTAGACCTACTATAATTAATGCTTAGAATATAAGAAAAAAATCTTCTATAGGTAATTTTCACTACAATCAACTCTAATTTTTAATTTATAGAAGAAGGATAAGTAGACTTACATTATCACCAATTAGGGGTACAAAAGAAGCAACTCCATCCCTTTCTACTACCCTAGTTGTTAGACCATCACAACCTAGGGTTCCATCCACTCATTTGAATAAATCATTATTACATATATTTGTCCCTATAAATAAAATGTTTTTCACCTTAAATAGTGGAAGTCCTCTCATATTATCTCAAAGGTACGATATACCAATGGTTTCATTAAAAATTCTACCAGATTTCACTGGAAAATCCTTTATTTCCCCTCTAGAACACTTCTAGGAAGTTTTGAATATCTGAAATATTCATGCCATCATAGAGGATGATATTTATGTCCAACTTCTAGCCTCAATAGTAAAAGGAAAAGAACTATAGTAGTATACAATTTTTCCTCAAAACCCAATCCATAATTGGGATGAGTTAGGTGAAAGGTTATACAAAAAATTTGAAGACAAGAGTGATCCTTTGTCACATGTAGATAAATTAAATACAATCAAAAGAGTACCTCATGATTTCATGGTGGAATTCAACTATATATTTCAAAAAACATAGGATAAGATCACTACTTTATTGAATCCATCTCCTAATTATACCTTCTTGTATTATCTCAGAGCTCTTAATTGTGAAATAGCCCAAACAATGCAAACAATGGGTGGAGATGCTCTACCAGCTACATATGACATAGCCATAAGGGATGAAAAATATTTAATACAAGCTAGAAAACTAGCTCCTATGGTTTTTCCCATGTTTCACAAGGTTTCTTGGGGGTCAAATGTCAAGAAAGGGTGCAAAATTTTGTGACAATAATTTTTGGCATGCCTAGTGGGACAAGTCTCAAATTTATTTGAAGAAACCTATTGTTTGGATGGTGTCAAGAAAATAATTTCAATGCTCATTCTAAGAGTCCAATGCTACTCTTAGAATCTTAGTCTTTAGAGGCTCATTTTCAAGCACTTGGTGACTCCAATCTCATATCTTGGTTCTCAAATGATACTTGGAGTTTTTTACCATGTTTCACAAGGTTGCTTGGGGGTCAAATGTCAAGCAAGGGTGCAAACTTTTGTGACCATAATTTTTGGCACCCCAAGTGGGACTTTATTTCATGAAACCTTTTTTGTTGGATAATATAAAGAAAATAAATTTAATGCTCATGTAATAAGAATCTAGTGTTTCTTTTATCATATTGGCTTTCAGAGGCTCATTTTTAAGCACTAGGTGACTCCACTCTCACATCTTGGTTCTTAGATTTGACCAGTTGCAATTCATACCCAAAATACAAATAAGGGCATCATATAGAGATAATTTTTTAGTACACTATGCACTCATTTTCAAGTTCTAGAAGAAGGATAATTAGACTTTCATTATCACCATTTAGGGTTACAGAATAAGCTACTCCATACCCTATATCCCTTTCAACTCCTCTAGTTGTTAGAACATCACAACCTAGGGTTCCATCAACTCATTTGAATAGATCTTTATTTCATACGGTCGTCCCTTGAAGTTAAATTTTTGCCACCTTTAATGGTGGAATTCCTCTCATATTATCTCAAAGGCATGATATACCAATGGCTATATTAAAAAGTATACCGGATTTCACTGGTGAAACCTCTATTTTCCCTATAGAACACATCTAGGAAGTTTCAAATATCTATAATATTTTTGGTGTTATAGAAGATGATTTTCTGTCCAAATTATAGCCTCATTAGTAAAAGCAAAATCCTTGTAGTGGTATAGAGGTTCTCCTCACAACTCAATCCATAATTGTGATGAGTTATGTAAAAGGTTATATAAGCATTTTGAAGAAAAGAGTGATTATTTGTCACTTGTAGAGAAGTTAACTACAATCAAAAGAGAACATTATAATTTCATGGTGGACTTAAACTATATATTTCAAAAAACATGGGATATGATCTTTCCTTTAGTGAGTTCATCTCCTAGTTATGACTTCTTGTATTATCTCAAACCTCTTAACTATGAAATAGCCCAAACAATACAAATAATGGGTGGAGATAATTCTTATCTACATGTGACATAGTCATAAAGGTTGAAAATTATTTAATACTGTTGGAAATAATGGGAAGTATGTACTGAGAGGGGAGGGGTGAATCAGTACCTCTAAAACTGTTATCTCTTTTAACCTTTATCCATTTAGTAATCCATTGTATTACCAACCATCTGTTGTATACTATCTTTGTGTAAGTTATATCAATTCATAAACTTAATAAAAATGTAAAAATTCATAGAAGCATTCATGAAATGTAATGACACATAACAAAAGTATGGTAACACAGAAAACCCATGTTAGAAGGTAAAAACTGTGGTGGGGATGGCACCCACAAAAAATTCACTATCTGTAGATTGGAAGAGGTCAGTTAAGGCTTAAAATTTTGATCACTTCTGATGATCTACCCTATTAGGATTATTATGTGGAGACTGGTTAAGGTCTACTCTATTAAGAGCTTTAGAAACACTGTTGAGTGTGCACTTGGTTAAGAGATTTACAAAGGATTGTTAAATCAACCTTTCTTGAAAGGATTTCTTCTATTTGCTACAATTGTTAGAATGTAGTAAAAAATACTCATTGACCTGAGTGCATGAAATCTTCAATTTCTGATTACAGATCCATTAAAATCACATGTACAAATTATCACCTAATGTGATTGATTAATACCTCTGTTGCTTGGTAGCCTTGATTCTTGGTTCTTGATAACCAAATTCATCCTTTGTTGTTCTTTCTTGAAACTTCCAGTCTGATCCATAGATGTGTTCCTTGGCCACAATCATCCTTACATCCATGTTGAAATGAATAATTACAAATCTATTTATACAATAGATTGACCTAATTCAATTTCACATATTACAAAGATAACTCTATGATCGAAGGTTTACAACTTGACCTTGATCTCCTAGTTAGCATGTTTTTAATTAGTTAGAATGATTAAAACAATGGCAATTATCTTTCTTGTCCCTCAAGAAATGGTTTTAAATAAAATCTAAACTCTAAATATAAAACATAACTATTTTATCTGACGTGGAAGTCAGATCTACTTTTCTCAGGATATAACTGAATTTCGGTGTCTGATGCTCAGGTTTCTGTGAAATTCTTTTGGTGTTCCTTATGTGAACTATCTATCAAGTTACCTTTCTCTATTAGGTTCCTCTCTTTACTAATCTATCAGTTTATAGTTTAACATGCTTTTCGGGTTCCTCTATATCATTGTTGGGTTACACTTTCGATTTACACTATAAAACTTGTGTCGTCAGGTTTCTCTATACTTAGCACTTTCGGTCTGAACTGAAACCTATATTTTCGTGTAGTGTAATTGATGGTTAAAAGAACATTTTATCTTTGCATACTAATGGAAAAACTTATGTCATCAATCTCCCCATTTGACATTAGTATCAAAAACTGATATGTGCAAAATACTAAAGTGTTTAGTATGTACACCATGTGTTTGCCTTAGTTATTTTCATGACTCCCCCTATGTACATGCCGGTATAGTATATGTATGTACATGTACACTTTCCTATATACTATATTTCCTTTTCACCTTATCTTCATATCATTATCCCTTTTTTATTGTACATCATTTTCTCTTTTGTATTATACATTATTTTCCCTTTTTTACTATATGTTCTGTACATATCATTTTCTCCCTTTTTTTATAGTAAGGGCAAAGGTGCATACTTACAACTTATCAAAAATATGGGAATGAGAATTCTTCATATCCTCCATCATTTTCTCCCATTTCTCCTTTAGATGCTCAAGAGACATGTGCTCTAGTGTAATCTGGGCATGCACATCATAGATGATGTCTTCTACAGACATCTCGGGGGTGGCAAATAACTTTCTTGCCGAAGTAATGTGTTGTTGCAGAAGTGTGAGGTTTGGTAAGATTTGAGCCTATATCTTGGTAACCTCTTCTCTAAACTATGATTCTTCTTCCCAAATTTATTTTCTTAACCTTTTTATTTCCATTATCTTGTCATAATGCAATTTGATTTCATTGTCATTTGTGGTTAGAATTTTAGCACTTGCAGTTAGATCAGAATCGATCTTTGCAATCTTATCACTATTATCCTTAGTGAATTTATCCAAAGTGCATAGATTTTTAATTAAGGAAATAGCTTCACTAATGATTGGATCTAATTCATTTTTTATTTTTGAAAGCTTTACCTTATTTTCTACCACTTCTTGGTTGATCTTTTCTGTCAATTTGTAATGGAACTTTTATTCTGCTCGTTCTTCAATAGCTTTTTCTGCATCCACATTTTGAGTTGTGATTTCTTCAATGAGAATGGAAATTTTATCCAGAATGGGGGCATTTTGATCAACATCAATTTCAAGAACTATTTGTCTTAAGATGTCTCTTTTGGTGTCCAGCACTAGAGAATCTTTTTGTTCTTTTCTAAGCTTTTCCGCATTTCTTTCCTTTGACATATCTCTCCATATTCTATAAGAGATTTATAGTCCAATGTGGTTGGATCACACTTTGGTATTTCAATGATTTCATCAAGTGTGACCTCCAACTTACTCTTATTGGTTTTCTTCTTCTTCTTTTGTGATGCACCTATATGCAAAACCATAGCAAGTTTTTTTGCTTGGTCTGATGTGCTGGAGGATTGTTTTGGTGGTGTTGTACCTTTTCCTTTCTACTTGAGGTTTTACTATAAATTATGTATGGATGTCTCCTCATCAACCTTTGGTGTATCTACAACATCTTTGGTATCCTTTGAGTATCTTCAATTTTTTTCTCTTCTTCACCTTTGTCTTTTTGCACTTCATCTGTATATTTTATTTGTGCATATTTTTCAGTCTGATCTCCATCTTTTGGTGTGTGATCTACATTTGTAACATTTTTTTCTCCACTAGTGACTACATATTCATCAATTGTATCTTTGTTTTCTTATTCATTACCCTTGTCTTCAGGTATGCTTGCTCTTTGTCAGGTGACATCTCCTTCTCTGAGATTATGTTGATAGCTTGTATCAATACTGGTATCTGTGCTGGTGTGTCTACCTATGCAGAATCTATTGTAGTGTCCTATTTGTTAGTTTGGTCTTGGACAACACTGACATCTTCATCTTTTTGTACTTCATCTGCATGATCTCCTCTGGTAATATCAATGACAGTATTATCCGGCCATGTTTCATCTGCACTGTCCATATCATTGTTGGCTTTTGTGTTCAATGATTCTTCATTAACATCCTCATCAGTAATAATGATATGTTTGGGGCTCTTCTTAGCCTGATCATCTTTGTTCTGTTGCTTGTCGGTAAGAGCTATTTCTATTTTGGGACTTGTATCCTTTTTAGGTATATCAAGTATCTTTCTCCATTCAGCCTCACTCTTCCTGTCTAGCTCAAGTAGATGTCCTTGAAGCACTTGGTAGGCTCTTAACTTTGGTGAGAATATTTTGGAGTGTTTCTTCATCATCTCTTAAATCTCCTCCATTTTAGATTCAGGAGGCATGGCAGAAACTAGGGCTCTTTCCCTAATCTATTTCTCAGAGTGTAATGAAAATGTCCATATTGCCAATAATCTATTCAAAAGTTATTTTGGCATATTATCTACCAATTGTATTGGAACATATTTGAATGCACACATCATTGTGATAATTGCTTCTTCTATTTTATTTTGATCCCCGGGATCCAATGTTATCTATTTCTTAATCTTGAGATCATTTGGTGTACCCAATTTGATAATAGAAGAACATACCTCATCAATTGTAGAAGGTATTGTGTTCTTGATAGCTTGTATAGATTGTTCATCCTTTTCAGTATCCTCAATGTCTTCCCTAGTTCTGAGGAACTTTCTTCTTTTTGTTGGGCCCTTTTTCCCTATTTGTGGATTTATTTTGTAGGTCCTTACTTGACCTTTCTTTATTGGTGAAGGACTTGCATCCTTTGTTTTCTGACTCCTACTCCTAGTTGCAGTAGTAGTCCTTGGCTTCTTTTCTAGTGGTGGAGGTGGTGAATCAGACTTTGTGGATTCTGAGTCACTCTCCTTCTTAGCTTCATCGATAAGTGACTGACCCTCATTTTCTTTAGTATGTTATGTTTCCTCTTCATTCACCGACAATTTTTATTTCAAAGTCTTGACCATTTTATCTTTCTTTCTATCAATCTTTTTCACAACTAAGTCAGTTTTAATCCTTTCTTTGGCTTCCTCATAAGTTCCAAACTTAGGTTGTGATTTATCCAATGGCTCATTTATCAAGGCCTAAATAGAATTTGATGTTTGATCTATGTTCACCTCATAGTCAAGTGGAGCTAGCAATTATGTCCTCGGTATAGCTAGCTTGATGTAGGTGTAGTCAGTGTCCACCATAAAAAAAATATCAGTCTTGAACTTTTCTACTAACTATTCTGGAATCCTTAATCTCTTTTGCATTCTTTCTTTTAATCCATCAAAGTATTCATCCATGACTGGTTTGAAATTGTCTCCTAGTGATTTGATGAACTCACTAATCTATGTGGTCACTGGTCTAGTAGTGTCCCATTCTACATTGCCTATAGATGGGAAGGATTCTTGGAAATAAAAAAATATGCACATGATGAGTGAACCAAAATTACATGAGTTGGACTTTTAAGTCCTTATTATCTTCATGTTCTCATCCAATTGTCTTAGCAGAAGTTCTAACAAATCCAACTGCAGTCCCTTCTTGACAATTTTGTATGTTGTATCCACTACTCTAGATGCAATATTGTTCATCCTTCTAGCCTGAAATAACTTGTATCCTAAGACACATGCTCCAAATTTCATTTCATCATCTTTGATGGTGGATACCTTTAATCCTCTTCCATCCCATGTTGCTCCTATATTCTTTTCAATATCAGCCTTAGGAGGGTGTTTCAGTGCCTTTATTTTATCGGTTATGGGAAAACTGGTAACAATGTGTATAACATCCCTAGTTATCATTTTTTTCTCATCCAACCATATCTTTTGGTCATGTATCCTTCTTAGTACTAATTGAATCCATTAGATTTGAATTCCTTCAGGAATAGTAGGGCATGTGTGAGAACTTTTACTTCAATATGCTTATGCTCTTCCTTTGTTATTCCATCATCATTGCAAAGCTTCTTGAAATCTTGCTAAACTTCCAGGTCTCCTATTTCTCCAATCTTGCAGTGTAAATAAGCTCGCACATCTTCAACGAGCAAAACCCTAGCTAGTATTCTAGAGAATGCACTAGTGTTATCAAGTTGTAAATCAACCTCGGGACATATATTGTAATGAGGTTCTTTGTATGTGGTATTCTTGATTAGATTGATGTTATTTTTCTCATCATTCTTGATCTTGGAGGTTCTTGAAGTTGATGCCATTGTTTTGGAAATTAGGGCTTTTTCCTGTAAATGAAAATAGAGTTCTTAGTGATTATTGTTACTTACTTCAACCTTTTGTCACTGTTGGGAATCCTTCTAAGTGTTGTGAACTAGGTTGGATTCACTCTGCAATCTGGTCACTTCATGATCTAGTTTCAATCTATTTCTTCACTTAAGTCACTATGTGAATAATGAAACCCTTCCATTGTCTATTTATAGACTTTTCCCTAAGCCGTGTCATAAATGCTCAACCACTTTTTGGTGTGTGAAGATTAAGTCATCAAGTTATACGCAAATAAAATTATCAGTGAGAACGCGATTCTTCAGGGCAGCTGTCAACTTATTATATTCACTGACGGATTTTGGTGTATAGTGAAGAAAACATGTCAACTTTCATGATTACCGATGGATCTCAGTTTACACTAGCAACTTAGCTTTTATATGTTAACCAACGATGCTCAGTAAGTATAGAAAACTTAGCTTTGTATTCACACCGATGATGTTCGATAAGAATTAACCAATGAGATTGAATTCACAGAATTGTAAAAAGTAATACCGTAGTGCATCTTTAATCATGTTGATTTGGAAATTCATCAATGTATAATAGAAGTGATGCAAAATATAACTTGGTATAATGCAATTCCATACTTAGTTGTTCTGTATAGGTGGGGGTGGTGATGTCACTAGATCCATTGGATAAGGTGTCACCATTTGCATTGCTCGGTCCAACTTCAGCAGTGTTTGTAGCTTTCCTCCACATTTTTTTTCTCATCTTCTTGATGTCTTCAATAGTGTTTCCATTGGAAAAGGTGTTGGTCTTTGTCATTCGGTCTTTGCAGTCTTTCTTTAGATGAACAACTTTATGATAGTGTAGACATGCCATTCTGGGGTTAGTCTAGCTCCTATCCTTTCTTGCCCATTGTCTCATGCAATTTGCAGCTATGTGTCCAAATCTTCCACATGCTATGTAGTTTTCCCATGTATTGTAATCCCAAACATATTGGTTACTTCTTCTTTTTGGTTGATAAGAAGTTTCATTTTCTTTAGGCTTCCATGCTTTCTTTTTCTTCTTCTAGCATTCAAGAGATGTGTTCCCATACATTTTGCAAGTAGGATAGTATTTTTCCATGTGGTTTCCTTATTTGGTAGTTTCACCTTAGATTTATATTCATATGCTTTATGTCCTTTCTTGTTACATTTATAAAAAAAATTCCTATGAATGAAGGTGTGGATTTAGGAATACCTTTTATTTTTCTTCTGCAAACATTTAATGTATGGCCTGGCCTACCACAGTGATTACATGACTTCTTTCTTGGTCTTGGATTTGGATAGATATTCTTTGGATCAGCTTGGTTTGGTGGTTCTTCATTTTCGGTACACCCTAGTCTGGTATTGTTGTTGACTCTTCTTTGTCCATCCAGAAAATCATCCATCCTTTTGGTTTTTTCTTCAGCTCTCTTGATCATGTCATTATGTTGTTTTTGAATTCTCACTTCATGTTTTAGCTTTTAATTTTCTTATCTTAGCTCACCGATAGATTCTATTCTTTCAATGAGTTCTATGTTCATTTTGTTTTCTTCTTGACTCATAAGAATAATCTGATTTGTGATCTCATGATGATGTTCTATAAGTCTTTGTATTTCTGACTCTTTCTCTTATAGCTTTTAGTAATCTTCCTCGTGTCATCAATAGCTAGTGTTATTTATTGCTTAGCTTGTCTAGCATTTTTCATGACATCAATCATTATTACCATCCATATCTCTTGACCGATTTGTAGAGATTTCACTTGTCCAGCTAGATGTTGATTGATTTCATTTAAGCTTGTGATGCTTTCTTCTGATGTGTCTGATGCTTTGCTTGTTGTAGATCCTGAAGATTCAAACAGATCAGGTATCTCCTCTTCTTGATAGTTTGTTTCATTACAGCGAGATGCCATAATCTTTCTTTCATCTAGTAGTTGTCTCATCTTGATTCTAGTTTCTTTATAGTGCTCATAGAAGATTTGAATTTATAGCTTCTGATTCTCTTAAGTCTTTAAACTTTTCCAATTAAGAGATCTAGCTCTGATACCAATTTTTGGAAATAATGGTAAGTATGTACTAAGAGGGGAGGGGTGAATCTATACCTCTAAAACTTTTATCTCTTTTAACCTTTATCCATTTAGTAATCCATTGTATTACCAACTATCTATTCTATACTATCTTTGTGTAAGTTATATCAATTCATAAACTTTATAAACATGTAAACATTCATAGAAGCATTCATGAAATGTAATGGCACATAACACAAGATATGGTAACGCAAAAAACCCTTGTTAGAAGGTAAAAACTATGGTGGGGATGACACACACAAAAACTTCACTATCTGCAAATTGGAAGGGGTTGGTTAAGGCTTACAATTTTGATCACTTCTGATGATCTACCCTGTTAGGAGTATTATGTGGAGACTGGTTAATGTCTACTCTATTTAGATCTTTAGAAACACTATTGAGTGAGCACTCGGTTAAGAGATTTACAAAGGATTATTAAATACAGCTTTCTTGAAAGGATTTCTTCTATTTGCTACACTTGTTAGAATGTAGTAAAAAATACGCATTGATCTGAGTGTATGCAATCTTCAATTATAGATTACATATCCATTAAAATCACATGTACAAAGTATCACCTAATGTGATTGATTAATACCTCTATTTCTTAGTAGCCTTGATTCTTGGTTCTTGATAATCAAATTCATCTTTTGTTGTTCTTGCTTGAAACTTTCAGTTTGATCTATAGATGTGATCCTTTGCTACAATCATCCTTACATCCATGTTGAAATGAATAATAACACATCTATTTATACAATTGATTGACCTAGATTAGTTTCACGTATTACAAAGATAACTCTATGATCGAAGGTTTACAACTCTAGATTGATTAAAATAATTAAAATTATCTTTATTGTCCCTCAAGAAATGGTTTTAGTTCAAATCTAAACTCTAAATATAAAATATAAATATTTTATTTTACGTGGAAGTCAGATCCACTTTTCTCGGGATATAACATACTTTCAGTGTCTGATGCTCGGGTTTCTCTGAAGGTCTTTCGGTGTTCCTTCTGTGAACTATCTGTCAGGTTCTCTTACTCTATCAAGTTCCTCTCTTTACTTCTTTGTCAGTTTATAGTTTAACCTTCTTGTCGGGTTCCTCTGTATCATTTTTGAGTTGCCCTTTCGGTCTAAACTGAAACATGTCTTTCGGTGTAGTGTAACCGATGGTTCAAAGAATTGCTTCTCTTTGCATACTAATGGAAAAAATTATGTCAAATATAATAAACTAGCTCCTACACCTCTAATGCCTCTTCTCCCAAAGATGCCTACTCAACAACCTATTGTGTCTCCTATTCTGGTTGTATCCACAAGAAAAAATCTCATAAATGCTTCACCAATTTTGGCATCTTCAAATGAGATGTAGGAGATAAATGCTTTGATGGAAAAGAAATATACTCTAATTTTAAACATTTGAAATAAGGTGGTGACACTAGAAAGGCAAAAATCCCAAAATGGTAGACCTTATCAAGCACAAAACCAAGGTTATCAACAAAATATTTTACCTCTTTAAAGTAAAAATACAAGGAAATATGATAATCCCTTGAGTAACGTGCCCCCTATAGATATAAATGCAATATGGACACTTGTCCCAATGCAAAATAATATTGTTCAAGATCAATATTGGTGTTAATATTTCAATCATCCTCACGATCAGAATGCATGCCCCAATGGAGAGCCTTCTCAAGCTTTAGTGTCTAAGATCAACCAACAACTTCAGGACACCAATATGATCTAAATCAGTCTAATGTTCGATACACTAATAAATTTGGGCCTCATTTTTTACCTTCATTTTTTACCAAAGGCCATTTTAGCTTGTGGTGTTCAATTTTTTTTGTTTATGTCCCAAAAAGGTCAAAATTTCCACTTCAGTTAAGTTTATTGTAGAAATTTTGACCAAATCAAGATATAAACCCAATAAAAGAAAAGTGCATGAACTCACTTCATTTTTTTTTAGGTGGATCACGGGCGGGAGGAAGGGTTCTGGCATTGTTCGACATATGAATACTGGTATGTCCAAATGATCTATTTTCTTCATATCATGCAATCAATTGTAAAATTATATTTTGAACTGAAGTGAAGTGAAAACCCTACGCTTGATTCTAGTACTGCTAAATTTTTTTCAAAATCAATCATTCTTTGCCCTTGTAATTCCTGGGTTGGGATATCATTTCCAATAGCTTAGTGTATTTGTTGATCTCAAGCACCTTATGTAAATCATGTCCCATTTATTATATTAACTATGATCTAAGGTTCATAAGATAGTATGAACCAAAACAAAAACTGTCAATATCATTATATAATACCCTCTATTTAGTAAATTATTATCGTATTATACTACACCAAATCCTTTATGTGTGTCTATGAATACTAGAGTCTAAGTTGTTCTTTTGATGCCTAGAAGAAACTCAATAATCCTGGTTTTGCATGGTTATTTTTATAATAGTGGATATGCAGGGCTTGATACCTGTCATTTAAGGGCACTATTTGTAAAGAAAGTGTCTCGACCCTCACCCCAATATTATCATTTTATCTTCCTTCACATCACAACTAGGAGTAGCTATATTAGTAGGAAGCTAGTTTTGAGAGGCATGTCGATTGTGGATGCGGAGATGAGGAGAGTGAACTAGCGGTTGAATCTTATTCTATCCTATCCCTTCAACGACTCTAGGTGAATGTCATATTTTGAAAGTTTCAAAAAATTAAATGATAAAGGGAGGTCCATGATGTTCTTTTTCAATAGTCTGACCTTGTGTGTGTGTGTGTGTCCATTCCTTCACATGGGACTAGTTTTCACACTCCATCTTATGTTTTATCTTTCTAATATTTTATTTCCAATTCTTTCCAACAACTTCAATGTTCATTAAGGATCGAATTGATAGGGATATGAAAAATTCTAGAACTATCACAAGGGAGACTAATAAAATCATGTTTATGCTACCAAAGACCTTAAATATGTCTACAACTCTCTGAAGAGAGTAATAAAATCAAGCATACATTGATGACAAAATTCTTCCCCAAAGAGAAAAAGGTGCATCCATGGTTATTCCAATCCATCCCCACTTTCATCCGTGTCTTTCATTTGCAAATTCTCTACTTCTAGTTTTCTTCCTCTACACTTTTCAAACTATCTACAATTTGATATGGTATTTTTGTTTTTCATCTAACAAATGTAAGAAATATCTATGAATATGGAATTATCTTTCTCTTCCCTACAAACCTAATTCACTGGACCTGGAATATCAACCAAATTTTAAGAATATTGAAAATGATCAATCATTTCTTCCATCAACTGATGACTTTCTGGAGAAGGTTAAATTAGAACCTTTTATTGAACCCAACCCCTATTCCCTACATGGTTTTACTAATCCTTTTTTGCAATCACTTTGTTCCTCATGAATTACACCTCTAGTTTTTTTATTGCCACTCTTTGATATTGTTTGAAATCTTTAATAGTAACATCTTCTTTGCTTTTTATCATTTCATCTTTAATGAGGGTCTTCATCCCCTTCACTATAATTACTTACTCCATGATTTCCTTGAGCCTTGTATTTCTCTATTCCATAGTAGCCATGACATACTTATCCTTCTCATTTTACTCTATGTACTATAATAATATCTATTTGGCCACTTTCTTAAGCTTAGTGTTCTTTACACTATTATTGATACAATAATCATTAATATTTTGATGTGATCTACCCATCTTAAGCATTTTATACCTTTCTATGTATTCTTTAAAACCATGGTTTTTTCACCCATTGTCTTTCATTCCTTTACTATGTTTTAAAACCTTGGTCTTTATAACATGTCTACAATTCATCTCCATTAATCTATAACAATGGTTTTCTAATCTTAAAAATAAATATTATCTATGTTTTTCACCTGTATTATCAATGAATGTCATTGTATTGCACTTCTCTTGACATTGAAATAGATCAATGCATTCTTCAACACTATAATAGATATATATTACTGGTGCAGGAGCACCAAGGCCAAGCATCAAGGTCTAGAAGGAACACTAGGGTCACTAGATGAATTGAAGACAAACCATGACCATGTAGGGTCATTTTCATTATAATAAGACCATTTTGGTCATTTTGATAATGTTTTGTAGTATGATTGATCATTTGTGTAATATGAGCATGAACAAGTGAATGTAAGCCATTTTGGCACCTAAGGCTAGAAAAACACTCTTTGGGGTCACTTGATGATCCAAGAGTAATTGAAGTGGGTTAAGACCTATAAGGTCACCTATTGATGTAATTTGGCCATTAGAGCTACTAAATGTTGTAAAATGCACTTAAAGTGTCAAAGGGATGTAATGTTACCTTAAAGGCAAAATGTGGCCTAATAAGGTCTAGTTGGGTTTAAGGGGTAAGTTAAGGTATAAATCTTAGGAATTGATCCTAAAAGGCCTTTAGAAGTTAATATCAATAATACATAATGTAAAATGGATAGGTAGTTGTTGATTTGACAACTATGTTGTCAACTTGACAACATTTTAACCAAAGTGTAATCAGTCGGTTTTAATTATCTCAGTCATTTTGAGGACAATTTTGAAGGTATTTTTGGTTGTGTCAGAGGATCTATTTTTTGGTTAATCCATGTATGTCGAGGTGTGTGTCAAGGGGAACAAATGTATCAAATTATGAATCAATAAACAAAAACATTTCTTGCAACAGTCAATTCTGCATGTGGGTATAGTCTCTAATCTTGTGACTTTAAACACATAACAATGTAAATTTGATTGGAAAATGAAGTAATATGATTTTATTTTGAGTTATTTTCACTTCCCTATTAATGGTGTGTTGTTTCATTAATTTCTAAGACCAGGAATCACATTTACTTCTGACTATTCCTAAACTTTCCATTTTGATAGTTCTAATCATTTTGAGGGTCTCCATGAGTACATAGACTTCTCCCACTTTCTGTGATTAATGTGGCTTGTCAGAGGAGTCTAGCCCTATATCATATGTTCTTTATATGGTTTTTTAGATGTATCAAAAAGGAATCTTTAGTAGATGTCATTGGATTCCAACAAGATGGAAGACTAGCTTGAATTTCAAAGCATTGATAATTTTTAATAAGTTTTTTCGTTACATGAAATTCAAAATCACTGTTGAAACTAAAAATATGCTTATTGATACTATGGATCATGCAGAAAGTCTTCTTGAGGATGGTTAGTTTAAATGAAATCTCAATAAAATATGGTGATTTCTTTCTTGTGAAATTGAGTGTCCATGAGTGAACACACCTTTTTTAAAGGCTTCTTATCTGGTACAAAATATTATGAGTGTCCATGTTCTTTAAAATAAAGTTATTTAGTTTACCCTTTATTAACTTTATATTTTTTGGTTGAGTGATAGAAAATTATTTCTTAGTAGATTCTTTACATCATCCTCTTCCTTTAATATGCCTTACAACCTTAATGAAAGCTTCATTATATATAAGGAAGATTAACAAGAAAAAATATTGATAGCCTAGTGCCAACTATAGTGAATGTTTTCGGTCCCATGAATTTCCCATCACAATTGCATTCATATCATATCTATTTAAAGTTAGAATTTTGGTCTGTGTAAAATCTAATTCAATATTATTCATTGGTAATGTAACCATGCAAATCTAGACCTACAGTAGTTCATCCATGTAATTACAAATTGATTAATGTGGCCATCTAATGAGAGTACATTTGCTGCATCTACACAAATGCATGCCCTTTTTCCCCCAAAGCCTTCATTAAACTAACAATATTATGATTTTCCTATCCACAAAATCTATTCAATACTGTGAAAACAAACTTTGTTAAAATAAAATGGAAAATAAACCATCATTTTCAGCACAATCCTTTGAGCAACTTGAGAACACATTGATCCAACTTGATAGATTACATAATTAAGATTAAAAAAATGTCTAAGAAGAAACATTCTTACTCTTGCACTCAAAATTTGCTTGAGCACACTAATTAAGACAAGACGCATCTGAGTTCTATATAAAAAAATTATCTAATTCAACTATTATCATACAAGTCAATATGAAACCATGTTATCTTAATATCACAGTTGGCTTCCTATGGTATAAATTTGGCTCTTCTTCCACTTACAACTTGTTGACCAGTACTATGCTCAAACTATATTCCAAACGTCCAACATAGGCATCTGAATCTAGTTCTTTATTGACATAAACAATAACACAACAATAAAAAAAACACATAAATATGGATTCTCATAATATTGGAGTTGGTAATAAGCCACTTGGTCCGAGGCTATTCTCATAGTTTACCATCCTCAATTAAAATTTTCCCTTTGAATGTTATTTCCCATCCTAGAGTTTGTGTATATCACTCTACACAAGGGTTTATTGTCATATTCTATGTATAAATGGACAAGAGATTATAAATTATAAACAAGGGTTTATTGTCATATTATATACATAAATGGACAAGAGATTACAGATTGTTAAAAATAATCCTAGTTGCAAAAACCAAGGTTACTAAGTTTGTACATGGAGGATAAGCCAAGAAATAAGGGAATGTTAGTATGACCTATATAACCTAATATGGCATTGCCTAGCCAAACCATGGATGTTGGAAGTCAAAGGGAAGAGACTTTACAAAAAGACATAAGAGCTATTAGTGTTACAAGGATGTCCAATATACAATCACAAAAAGTGGTAGAGTCTTCAATTCACAAATTTTTCTTTAACCCATGCCCTATTATTCCATGTGATATCTACCAATTTTAAAGAAACGTTGAAAGATCCAACTATTGGTGATCCTATGTTTCCCCTCATTGGAATAAATAAACTATATTAAAAATTCCTTGGGCATGCAATCAAAATTGATTGCAATCATTTTCTTTCTTGAAATTCCTTGGGAAGGTATGATCCAATAATGGGAAAACTAAATGTATAGAGACCCCACTAGTTCTCTTGAGGCAATTTTGTGAAAAAAATGGTAGATTTGATAGATTCTACATCTCCCCAAATATTATTGCCAGAAGGTTTTGTGGATTGGTCTCAATAAACTCCACATTTGTGAAGGGATGTTGGGGAGAGTGTATGGTACCTGTCCTAGATGTTGCATAAGGCCATGCAAAGTTTTGGCATGTGCATAAGAGGAAACTAGTGACTGTTACAGTCACAGATTGGTAAAAGATAGAGGTAACAAGGAATGTTTGGATTTGTCCACAAAGGTTTGGTAATGCTAGTGTCACGGGGACTTGTGGAAGTAGTATATGGAGGGTCTACAACAAGTAGAAAGTGTTGGTGAGGGTAGACGGACTAGGTATTGGGTTAAACAACAAGGTTGTTGAGGTAGATGATGACTGTTGTAGAACATAGTGGAAGGTAAATTTGTTTGATTTTGGTTATTGTTAGTGACTAATGAGTGTGGTCAAAGTGTGTGGGTAGATCCTAACAAGATATGAAGGTGTCTAAATGATTTTTTGAGTCAAATAAAACAATCTAAGGGTTATGCCAATGCATTTGCAGAGGTCGGTGTAGACTGTCACAATGAGACAATGACTTGGAGACTTAATCTATTTTGATCTAAAAGTTGTGTTTATAAGTTAAATGAACATGATAGAGTGTGGATAAGGGCCTTAGGAGCCAAGAGGAAGTATGGAAGGTGACTAAGTGTTTGGAGGAAGGATGCAAGGGACAATGAATCCATAGAAGGGGTTGTTCCAAGGAGAGTGATGAGTGTCCCAAGACAATGATTGTTGAATGAACTAAGTTGATCAAAGATGAATAGTGTATGTAGATTCCATGGCTTAGGGTGAGTGAGTTTGGCTTAGGCTAGCAGAAGAAGCCTAGAGGTTGATGATCCTAGAGGAAGATGGATCTAGTGGAGTGTGTACCTAGGAAGGGGTACTTGTCCTTGAGGAATAAGACTTGTGAGAAATTTTGGCAATTAGATCTACATTGAAGGAAAGGGAGTGTTGTGAATCTTAGGGAAGTAAGCTTGTTCAAAAGTATATTATCCTCACTAGATTATGAAATTGAGCCAGGTTAAGGGATGCCATGGTATCTCATTTGTTAGGTAACTTTGTTGCTCAATCAAACCACCTTCATGCTCAATAAAACCATATTACCCATGGTATCTCATTTTTTAGGTAATTTTGTTTCCCTTAACTCTCAATTTATTGATTACAACATCATTTTCACTCAAGGTAAGTTGTTGATGATGTCAACAATTTGCTTGATTCTCTTGATTTGTTTTGCATTATCTCATGCTCTAAACCTGTGATGCACAAAACTTAATTCTAGATGACATGTCCCAACCTTCATCCTCATTGGATTCCAAAAGAGTGGTAATAAATTAAGCATGACACCATTACTAGATACCTTGGCATTCCTTCTAGAATGGTAATTTCATTGAAAGATGTGTAGGCATGGTTCTTCAACAAGTCCAAATCCAAACTTTTATCAAGGACAAATTTCTTTATATCTATTCTCATGCGTATTTAGGTGGCTAATAAAATTATTTTGGTTGTCTGAGTCTATATCTCTTCCTCCTAGCTTCATATTAATGCTTGTTATAAATAATTAACACAAGTTGAATACAAGTTTCATCTAGTTCAAACAAGGAAATAAAAAGGAATTCCAAACACATCTTGGTCTCATTACATCCTCTCAAAAGAGAAGGGTAGATTGGGCACTATAGATGCTTTCCAACAAGGTGTCTACCTCCAAATCTTCATGACATTATTTTTTCCACTATCTTAATACTTGTGAGTGTCCTTGCTAATTCTTTGTCTTCAACATATAATAACCCTGAGTCTTATAAGATTGGATTCCACTTGGTCTTAGATATCTTTCCCAACACGTTGTAACATGGATTACAACCATTATAATATTTTCATTGTCACCCATTATGTTTGGGTCTATATCCACTTGAAACCCCTTCAAGCCTATCCTTGATACAACCAAGTACCTACTATTTCTGCCAGAGTATCACCAACACAAACTCTACACCTTCACAAATACCTTCTCTTTACCTCCAATACATCACCATTCCATCCCCATAACCCCTCCCAGATTTATCATTCATCAAAAGCACAAACTTTCTTTGATTCACCCCTATGACTTGAGTGTCCCCAATTCTGCCCTTCTTGCTCACAAACCCTCCAAACTGATTTCTAGGCCTAAGGTGACTAAAAACATGTCAATGAGTCTCAAATGACACCAACTAAACCAATGAAAGTCTTAGACTTGGTTCTACAAACACCCAATACTCCCAAGTTCCAAAATGCACTAGTTACAAACTACTCCCCAACACTTGGGATACCTTGGGGCACGTGTGGACACACTACATCTCCATTTTTTAGACTTGGAACATTGCTTATAAAAATTTATGGGGAAAAAGTCTGCTACAACTTCCCTCTTTGTCAAACCCTTCCCTAACCTACAACAATCACTTTGAATGTTCAAATGCATGGAACACTACTTGCATGGTGCTCTGCAACTTGTTGGGGCAGTTATAATACATTGACCTCCTCATCATTGTCTAGGGTGAGGGTCATACTCAACCTCCAACATATTAGGAATCACATTTTATGATTCTCGGGTAGAACTATTAACCAGTAAACTATAGATGTTAAGGTATTCCTTGTTCTTCAAACCAAAAAAATTAATCAAAGCCAAAACATAATAATTAATGCTTCAAATTATTAACACCGTGATTCATCAAATGATTTAAGGATCAAAGATAAAATGACAACATAACACTATCAAAAAATAAAAGCAAAAATAATTTTTAGATCTAGAACTATTCTTTATTGATATCAAACTCCTCTCACATAAGTTATTTTCCAATTACATCGACCTCTCCCATACTATCAGGCTTTCATGATCTTTATAGTTTCACAATGCCTTAGAAAGGCCAACACCTCCATAACTAATTGCATGAACTGATTGTAACTATTTCTTTACAGTCCTAAACTAACTATCGGGTTGTTTACATTGGTTTAGTAATGTTGTCAAGTTGACAACATAGTTTTCAACTCAACAACTATTTATTTGTCACTTACAACTCATACTCAATACCATTATATTTATCCCTTATTTAAATTTTCCAAAGACACCAAGAAAGTAAATCAACTTTTCAGATACCCATTATCAAGTAAAACAAAATATCAAAATCTTTCAAGGATTTTTTTTGGAAAGTACCCTACTGTCCTAACCTTGTACCTAGTTTTTAGCCCCAAATTAGTGACTTTTACAAAGATACCTACCTCTAAACACCTCCCCCAAGTCTATAACCTTGGACAATCTCATAAAATACATCCAATTAGAGGATTGTCAATTTTTTTTGGTCCTATGACCTCTGCAATTACCAAAGCCCCAATTAGGCCTCCACAAACCCTCAAATCCTAGGGATTTATCAATCTCACTCTAAAACTCCTTCAATTACCCAGTCAGTGGTCAAAACACCATGTATTTGAAATATATATATGGATTCCAAAATAAAATAGGTTCCTTGTTTAGGTAGTTGGGCTACTACAGTACCCATGCCACAACTTTCACTCACCTTCAACCCTTCAACCTGCATGTTTTAGTGATCACCCTGCAATCCAATGGTTATTCTTGCATTGGAAAGGTTATATTAATATAATACAATGTTATGATTCATCCCCTAATCACATACAATATAGTATGGGGATGAATCTTAATTCATGATTCAAAGCAACACCAAAAATATTAAAGTGTCATAGGACAGTCAATCTTGAAGACACCAAATTCAATACAAATGCCTTGAAATTACCCAACCAAGTTATTAAAACATTCACAAATGGATTTACAATCCTTTAGCACTATGAGATTTAGTTTTCCTTGATGCATTCTTCTTGTCGTGGGTGTTGAGACCATGTTTAGCTTGCAAATGGTTTTCTAAGAGTGCTTTAGGAAATTTTTGCTTAACATCCTTAGTGATATCTTGTGTGTTCCTTATAAGACTTTTAATCACAATAGCCAAGTTGAAGGATTTTCCTACCAAGGAGTTAAAAATATTTTACACTTTACCACTATTCTTGTTTTCAAATCTCTCTCTCTCATGATATTTTCTTGATACTATCCTCTTTTCAAGGATAATAATTTGACATAAGATGATTGTAGAATACAGAGATGATGAATGATGAAGAAGACTTGAAAATATTCATTTGATGATGATTATGAAGAAGATTTGAAAATGTTTCTCCAAACTGAATTGGATCAATCATCATTTTCTAATCTTCTTCATCAATCACCATCAACCATTTTCCAAGAGCAATACCTTTTCTCTATATAAATCTTGATTTACATTTCCCTGTAATCCTGATGCAAAATGTTTCCATGAAGTATGTTAGGGGTATAATGCATTCAAGAAAAAGGACCTAGATGTTGCTAAGTCTTTTGTACCAGAAAACACCTTTTACTTGGTAATTTGAATACATCAATGGAAACTTACAATCCTAAACAATTAGTATACCATTAATGGGTTCATAATTATTAAGTGAAAGCGAGTTTTCTGATCTAGAACCCCCTTTAGTGATGATCCTACACAGTTCCACATAGACACGACATGTTCCTTGGAAGAATTTTAGTCTCACAACAGCTGAGAAATAAAAATGTAGGCATCATGGTCACAATTATTCGGAGACACAACATAATTGAATGGTATACCCAGTCGATGTGTAATACCCACCCCTTAGTTTTCTTTTCAGTTTCAGTTGTCGAACTCTTTTAGGCATTTTCATGTATGTGTGGATTATTTCAGATGGTTTTGAGGATATTCATGTTTTGCATTTTATTATGTTATTGATTTATTGTTTAGTTGTATTATATCATCTATTTGCATGTGATTTGTAGTTATTTCATGATGATTATGTATATGTTATGATGTTATTTTTATTATAGTTTTCTAACAATATTGATCCTATATTTGTATGCACATGGATCAATTGTATGTTTTACTTTTCTGTTTGACATGTTTGGTATGGTATGGGACAGATTCATAGCTACTTGCTTCGGCGAGATCCACATTATAAACTAGTCTCTACCATTGTTTGTTATATTATGTGTATGCATATATTCATCTTTGTGATGATAGGTTTGTAGGTACCAGGCTATGTCTTCCCTGAATTGGCATGAGTGAGCGTGCCCTATCACAATATCTCAATGGTAAGAGAGGGGAGATAGTGGTCAGACCCAAAACCCTATCTTAATCCTAATTGTCCTAAGATTGGACAAGTATCAATTTATCTACCCTACCTAAAATCGTCTAGTTGACGTAAATTCGTGGATCATATCCTTGAGTGTGTTTGAGTTATTTTGGTTGATCTTAGTTGTGTGTATTGATATTGTGTGATTTACCATATTATTTATTGAATTGAGTATTTTGGAATTAAATATTAAATATAGGGTATTTAATTAATTAAAATTATTTAAATACCTATGTTTAAATTGGGAAAATTAATTAAAGTTCAAATATTTGAATATTTAGATTTAATTAAATATTTAATTAAAATTAAAGTTATTTTAGCTTTTATGATTTATTAAATAATTAAATATTTAATTGCATGATTAAAATTGTGCTTTAAATATTTAATCAATTTGATATATTATTTAATTAATTACTTGTACATTGTAATTATTGAAATTAGAGTTTGAATTCAAAATGTAAGTTGTTTTAAAGAGTCAAAGTTGAGTTGCACATTTAAAGAGATTTTTAATTAATAATTAATATTTTCTTTCAATTTTGGAAGTTGAGTTAACTAGGTTTGGCGGAGTGTCTATTTTGGGGATTGCTTGAAAAGTGAGAGTTGAGTCTCTTTAGGGGAGTTCTTTTCTCATTTGATCATAACATGATTTTGGAGAAGGAGAAGGATTTTTGGAGAGAAATTTTGGGTTGAGCATTTTATGTTCTTGCTATTTTGTGCTATTATTGTTGTGGGAAGCTTGGAGGAATTGAGGAGATCCTTGCTTTGGAGGCTTCGTAGTTCTAGATCTACAGTCAGATTCAAATTCGAAGGGCTTCAGGATTCTTCATTTATCAAAAGGCTTCACTATCAAATTTGTGGTGGAATTTAAGGTAGGGTTTGGAAAATCCTTTGTTAGTTTCCATCTTTGTGAAATTATATTTTCCTCTGTGCTTGATAATTTCATTTCCTTTATTAGGATCTATTTGGTGTTTCTTGTCAAATTGGGTATTGTTTAAAACCTTAGATCTATTATTTTTAGGAAAAATTATTACTTGGCATAGTAGGGTTATGCTGTTAAAATTTCATGGCAAAATACCTTATGGAAGACCCTAAAATTAGATAAATCAAACAGGTCTATAGTAGAAACTATAGTGGAAAGAAAAATAATTGGTCTTAGAAAATTCTCCTAGGAAAAATTAAATTGTTTCAAAAAAAATTCTCTCTGGAAAAAAAAATACAGTAAAAAAAAATTCACCAGTGAAAAAGAAAATATATTCCAGAAAAAGACAAAATAGAAATGTGTGAGGAAAAAACAAAAGAGAGAAGAATCCTTTATTTAATTATGTTTTCAGAAATTTTATTTAAAAGAAAAATAAAATAAAATCTACTTAGAGAAAAAGTGTTATTAAATAAATTTCATTTTAAAATAAAAAATTATTAAGTAAAAGATTGGAGGCGGGGGGCACCAAACACCCCACCTCCCAAGGGCTTGGCGCAACAGCCAAAGCTGGCCCCGCGGCCATTCCTTTAAGGAAGGGAATTCGTAGGGGAAAGGGTAAGTGGGGTGAGGATCCCCCTAATGCAGTTTTTTTTAATTAAATCTTTTTTTTATTATTATTATTATTTTTTTTTATGTTAATCTAAAATTTAAAATTTAGGTTTTAATTAATGTTTTAAAAGGAATTTTTTCTTTTAGTTTAATTAAAAATAATTAAATTTTATTTTTAGCATTTAAATTATTGATTAATAAATTTTTTTTATTAATTTATATTATGGTTATTAAGTTTCATTTAATATGTTAGTTTTTAATTCGATATAACTATTATTAAGGGTTAGTGTAGACACCATAAAATGGACAGGCTTGCGACTTTACATTAAAAACACTAATTTTCATATATTAATTAATGATTTTTTAATCATTAATTAATCATCTATTTTCTTCTAAATTCATTCTCCAAATCATCTAATCCAATTCCTAAAATTAATTAAATAATTAATTTTATTTAATTAATTAGCTTTAATTGATTAATTATCATCAATTAATTAATTAAACTCAATTTCCTATAATTTAAATCCAAATATTTAAACTTACTAATTAAATTATTTCAATTAAATTAATTTAATTTCATCAAATAAAGTAATTCTTAATAAAAAAGAATTTAATTATCTCACATGTTGAAAACAATTATTAAATAAATGAATTAAATATTTATTTATCTTTAAAGAGATAACTCCAATTAGATCACATGGGTTACTCCACCCATCTCTCCAGTCCACATGGGTAACTTCACCCACCTCTTCAGTTCAAAAAGGCAACTCATAATTAGCTCTTTAGTTAACCAAACTCTATCTCCTCTTTACCAAATAAAGAGGTGGAGTTTACTGAGGACCTCTCCTGTTCCTTTTGATCTCAATCGTTCATCTCCCCATCTCTGGGATTGATCTCAACCATTCATATCATCACCAATTCCTATATAATAAACCCTTCATAACTATTTGAAGGGTCCAGGATTTCAAGCTCTCGTGCGCCATTACTCTGTCAATTTGGTTCTAGCATTCAAGCCATCTTGCGACCACACACACACATTTCAATTATCAAATTCTCGACACTTCTCAAGTCATAGACGCTGCCCCGCCAATACTGAGTATCAAGAATAGCATTTCGGAAGGAGTAGAGAGAAACAATAGAAGCTTCAAGCATCGTGGGGTTTGCATTTATTTGTCTTCCTTTCTCTTGCTTGTACATTTTATTGATCACATTTCTATTATTCGTTTAGTAGTCATTATATACTTGATTTGCATTTATTTGTGAAACCTTTTCTACTAACCCTCGCCTTTGAAAAGTTGGGGAATCGAGAAGAGAGGCGTATATTTTGGTGAACCCGACGTGAACAAACAGCCCAAATATCTCTTGCAGACGAAGAAATGGATTGATCAACCATGGCCATACGGTCATAAATTTAAAAATCACACTTTTCTTTGACATTTGTACTATTTCGCATTTGCTGATATTTTACCGCATTCATCTATACTGTGCTGCAGTCGAATGGTTTAATACCGCAATTGATTGCAGGCTTCCACAGTTATTCTGTTCATTTCTTGTCTTCTTTCCTCTGGTATTTTGCCGCAATCGCCCGATCCGTGCCGCAATCACAAGAATTTTGCCGCATTTTTCTGATCCGCGCCACAATCGACAGCATTTTTCTGCAGTTGCCAGTTATTTACCGCAATCGACAGCATTTTGCCATAGTTGCCAGTTATTTACCACAATTGATAAAACATTACCGCAGTTGCAAGAAGATTGCCGCAATCGCAGGAAATATTGCAAACATCAGATCCAAATATGCTGCCTATCTATTTCTAAATTGACATTCTTTTCAGTTTTTGTGCAGGATTGGATCAAAGTCACCAAAGACAAAGAAGGGTAAGTTTGGTAAGCATCCTTTGTTATTTCAAAGTTACTTATACCCTTATTTTGCAAATAATCCTTTTTGGTACTAACCTGTTTAAACAACACAAAACTAAAAGGAATTCATTTGTCAATTTGGGTTTAAAAAGAACAGTGCTTGCAAAATATATCACACCTCATATTTTGAATTTGGACTTAAAATTGACGTGGGGATTAAAACTGAACAAAGGAAAAAAATCTTTCAATTTGGTGCATTAAAATTGAACAAGCAAACAACACCTACTTTTGGGCTTAAAATTGAACATTTGTGCTTGTATGGTGGTGTAGCTTAGTTCACATTTCAAAATTTAGAGCTTAATCGATTTACCTTGTGTCTTGAGTTTTGGGTGCACTTGCACAAACTGTTAGATTACAAACCTTTATACTTTATTTAGAAAGGCCCATCTGGGGAATGCACTTCTTCCTTGGACAATGACCTTAAACCGGTAATCCTTCTGATTGATATATAAACAAGGTGCGAACCAAAGTTTCATCTTATCTAGCCAAGCTCGGGCAAGGCATGGTGATGATAGTCTGGATCGAGTGAATATCCCTAAGGAGCTAGCATGATCAAATAGGCTCTTAAGTGAGTCACACACGTACAAACCGATTGGAGAGACACCACGGACCCTTACTACAACCTTGATTAATTAGAGGACAACCCATTTTACCTCCGAATAGATACCTTATTATAGTGCAAGGGGTTGCAGAATTTCCCCCCAAGATTCCCAACATATGTGTCCCACGGTATTTGTGTAGTGAAAGAGATCTTCACTCCATGAAAACAATACCTGGAAATGGCAAAAATAGAGGCACCTACATCGTGGACCTTCGTGTCCTAGTAGCGTGACAATTGTTGTGTGAGCTAACTAACATTCAAGCATTGGGCCTATAACATTGTATTCTGAAGCCATTAACCTAGATTAATCTGACTGTTCATTGTTGAGACCTTGTGATAACCTTGCAACTTGAAAAAGTTGTAGAACATACACAAATTCAGTCTTCATTCTTCAAAACACAGTGTCTATTGTGCTTGTTCCTTTGATCAGTTTCTGAAAACACAAAACAAAATATCCAAACTATCAAAATGAGTCAAACGTGTTAAAGTCTAGGGTTGTCAACGTCAACTATCTTGCGAATCAGAAGCATTGTGTGATAAACTACCACAATCAACCAATTATTTTACTGCAATCGGTGAAATTGTACCACATTTGACCAGATATACTATATTCATGTTCTGACCTAAAACCTTGAAAGAATTCTTCATTTGGTGTCAAAAACTAGTGTCTGTCCTAGGAAAATGAGAAGAACATTGTGTGAATCTCTAAACATTAAAGATTACCCTTTCTCTGTAAAGCACAATTATTGTCAAAAACATTGTTAGTTCGAAAGCTCAGACTCGAGATATCTTGATCTCATCATATCAAACATCATCATCTTTATCAAATTGACTTTGTCCAAGATAAAGGTCATAAAATCTTATCTTTTATCATCACCACTTTGAGATCAAGTTATATCAAAATTTGTCCTTTGAATTACCCTTGTCCAAAATATAACTCAAACTTTTCTTAGAAAGGATCCTCTTCTTTCTTTTCTTTATATCACTTATTTTAGTTACAAAACCTAGACCGCACTATGTCTCAAACACCTCATGGAGGACCTTACACAAGGTCTAAGGCTAGAGCTCAACCAGATGAGTCATATATCAACCGTTTCCCTGCTTGGGAAATAGAGCAAGAGAATGATCCCTTCATGAACACTAGTTTTTCTCTATTCATTGAATAGCCCCGTGGGGCAGCCTTTTTCCAAGATATCACCGAAGAAGAACTTGAAGATGTGGAACAAGATGCCTACTCCACCAAAGTAGTTGATGTCATTGTAGAGAGGAATCCTGAATGTTACTTGGCCATGCTAATAAAAAAGGGAATCAAACTCCCCGCTGAATTTAGTGTATCGACTATATGGCCCGAAAACCCTCTCGCAGGTCAAAACACTACTCAAACTCCTTAGATACTACCTGTTGTGTCATAAATATTTCCACCATTGGTTTTACCCACATCAACACAGACTATATCCAATCAAACTAATGACCCAACCTAGGCTAACACATCATCTACTCATGGCATGATAGGCTCGCAACTAAGTGCACCCATGGTCACTAGTATGCCTCCACCTTTGGTCTCATGGCCAGCACAATCAAGCTCTCATGCTATGCCTTCCATCCCACCAAACACCAACTGTTCTAAAACTATGCCACTGCTACAATAAATTCACACTAGTCTTGGGATCAACACATCATGCCCGCAGGGATCCATCTCTGTCAAAATGACTTACAGTCAAGGCCTGCCCAAAGCTACATCTTTGCCCATTCTGACACCCATCCAACCTTCGCAACGGCAACCCCAGCTTTAGTTTCCTCAGTTCCAACCTCCACAACAGCAACCCTAGCTTCAGTTGCCTCAAATCTAACCTCTGCAATAGCAACCCCAGCTTCAGTTTCCTCAAATCCAACCTCAGCAATAGCAACCCCAGTTTCAAACCCAACCTCAGTAGCAGCAATACCTACCCCAGCATTATCAACCCCAGTTTTAGTCACAATAGCAAACACATCATAACCCACCATGGACTACTCATGTCCCTCCAGTTATAAATCACTCAGTGGGGAATCAATATCAAGTCCCTAGGATGAAATCCTATGTTCCTACTCAAGGGACACAGAGGCGCAGCATCATACCCACCACAACACAAAGGAATGTCCACACACATCAGCCTTAATATCAAACGGACATGCTAATGCAAAAAATGCAAACCCTTCAAACCCAAATGATGGATATGAAAAATCAGGGGCAAACTAAATCCTATACCATAGAGGATTTATACCCATACCCCTTTGACCATTCTCTTCAAGTGTCTCCATTCCCAAACCACTTCTCAGTGCCAAAATTTGACAAATACAGGGGCAGTACCAACCCTATTGAGCATATCTGAGAGTTCTTTGCTAGTTGCATCGAATTTGCTCATGATGAGACATATCTAATGCGACTATTCCCACAAAGTTTAGCTAGACCAGCAATGGAATGGTTCTCACATCTACCTCATGGCATTTAGTCTTGGGGAGAATTGGCTGAAAAGTTCATAGCTCACTTCCATCATAACATCGAGTGCAAGGTCAGCATCAAGGACCTTTGTGACATTAAACAAAAAGATGGAGAGTCTTTTGTGAAATTCCTACAGAGATGGAGGAACACAGCAAACCGTATAACATATGATGTGCCCGAACAAGACTTAATAGTCATGTTTGTTGACAATCTGATCCCAGACATGTCATTCACAATAGAGTTACAGTTGGCTCCAAACTTCACACAACTCATCGAAAGAGGATTTTTTTGTGAGCAAAACTTAGTCAAACGAGGAATCCTTGCATATCCTACACAAATAAAAATGCAATAGAAAAAGCTAAGTGGTGGAACAAGAACAAAAATGTCACTAGCGATGGTGTCATTGATGTAAAGACAATCAACTACGCGCAACCCAAGGTGTCACTACAAGGCGCACCTATGGAAAACCAAAACCCCACAGGGCCCACTCAACAAGAATACACTCAAAACCAACCTCACCCTATACAAGTAGCCGCTATGTCAAACAGTCAACAACAGAATCAACGCAAACCACAGTTTCAATTCCAGCAATGAGATTTCACACCATTAGGAGAGCCGATAGAATCAGCTTTACGCAAGTTGATACAATCAAACACTATCACTCTCCCAGAAATCAGGGACTTTGAATAGGATGAAAACAAACAAGGGTGGTATAACGACAAAGATTTCTGCAAATTTCATCAGGTCAAGGGGCACAAAATAGCCAACTGCTACCGATTGAAGCATGCTATTCAAGATCTAATTGACACAGGGATCATCAATGTGATGAATACTCAAACCAAAGGCATAATTGATCACACTATTTTCAATGATACCTTCCGTGATCACAACAAGGGAAAAGCCTCTGGGTCTGGTGGACAAACCAAACAAGTTAACTATACATATGCCAACAGTGACAATGTTATCAATTGCCTCAACACTTCAGATAGCCATGTAGCTACAATCACTATCAGAGACCAAGGTAACAACTGTGCTGTAACAACGTGTCATGCTAGAGTCATCTTTCAAGGAGTACCATCCTTAGCTACTACACTAGCCAATCCTATAGCAAACTCAGATCCACAAACAAGCATAGTGGACCAACTAAAGCACACACCTACCTAGATCTCCATGTTTGACCTCTTGCACATATCTTTGTAGCATAAACTGGCACTTGACCAAGCACTTCAAAATGAAACTGTCCCAAGGGACATAACACCTAAAATATTCTAAACGATGATCAACCATATAACAGCTAACAAACATGCCACATTCACAAACCGTGATGTGCTGCCATATAAACCCCTACATAATGATCCTCTACACTTGTCCATATCCACAAAAGCGTTGTCCGTAGGGTCCTTATTGATGGTGGAGCTGGGTTAAACATTTGTACTCTAAAGTTAATCAAACAACTGGGTTATTTAGAATTAAGCATTGATGTCACAAGGAGGATAAATATCAGAGCCTATGATGAAGAGTAAAGGTCCTCTAAAGGTATTATCATTCTACCTATTTGCATTGGACCTATGGTAAAAAACACTCCCTTCCAAATCTTAGATCTTGAATTGGGATACAACATGTTACTAGGGAGACCTTGGATACATGAAATGCAAGCTGTACCGTCAACATACCATCAATGCATCAAGTTCCCTCACCAGGGAGAGGAGATCATCATAGAGGGAGATCCCAATCCCTTCCAATATTGCAATGCGGTCCAAATCAGCACCGATAACCAGGTACCATCAAACCAAGATGCAAGCATCCTATCCTCTTTAGATTCGAATCCCAAAGATGTTACACAGGCAGCGGGAAAGATAGTCATTAACTAGGATGCAAGTATCTCCTCCCCTTCAAATTCAAACCTTAAATATGTCACATAGAAAGTAGGCAAGATATCCATCATGGACAAGGGATGTGGTGAATATAGATATGAAGAGGCTTTTACCATCACGCACATTCCTCAAAGCCCAAGAACTCACGGTATGCCACAACCTATTATTGCAATAGAAACTCCACAGCCGGTTTTATTTAGATGTCCACCCACAACCTTTGTCCGATGGGGATACATAGCGAAAGAGAATCCTTTTGAGCAAGACATAAATACATGGTTATATTGAGACTCCCTTGAAACAATCCGACCACCATTACCCTTGTCAAACTATGGTAATGGATACACAATGATACAAAGATTTGGGTACGATGGAACAACCGAGCTGGGGGCAAGACAACAAGGAATATATGAATTGCCTCTACCACCAACCCAAAGAAACACAAGAGGTTTGGGCTATGGACAACAAAGCACTAGTTTGGTGATCTAAGACATTCAAGTCAACAAAGAACAAGTGGCAGAGATGCACCAGGGGCACAACACTGAGCATGTCCTAATAAGAAACATATTAGCATAGTTGTTGCCCACCAAAGAGGGAACCACACAATCCCAAATAAACCTACACATAGCAATCAATGATAACCAAGGAAGTGAGGCATCGAATGAACATTCCATTGAGATAGACTCCCATGAGTATGAGTGGAGATCCCTCCATTATTCTGAACCATCAATCCCTTATTTTTCCCCTCGAGCCAACATTATCATAAATCTAGCAGACCTATTTGAACAACTAACCATTACCGAACAACCCTATATAGACAAAAATGTCATCTATCAAACCTCAAGTGGTGCGTCCTCATCACAGTCCAATTTTGTAGGCACCATATCAATGGTCCCTTTTAGTCAACCTGAGCCAAACAGTAGTGAAAGTGTTTAATGTACACCCTGAGCTTATAGCATGGGATCAACAAGGACCACCTGATCTAGATGTCTTCGAGAATGACGAGGCAATAGCTCATTTCATGGGACTAAGGGAAGGCATTCCGTGAGGAGATCACAAGGTAGGATTCTCCTTTAACCTAGATAGAGCAGCATATTTTGGGGAGGAAGCTCCTCTTTCCAGTCCACAAAAGAAAAAAGAACAAAAGAGTAAAAATCTAAAAGAAGACGTATCTTCTAGAGAGAACCTCTCTGATGTGCTAGAAGATGGGAAGAGAGAACTCCTCCCCTTAACAGAGGAGAAATCAGCACTACTGGTCGAAGAGACAGAAGAAATCAACTTGGGGGATGACAAGAACCCAAAGAACATCTACTTGGCGAAATCTCTCACCCCTAAGGAGAGAAAATAGTTCATCAGTTTCTTCAAAGCAAGAATGATCAATTTCGCATGGTCTTACTCAGATATGCCAGGTTTAGATCCAGAGTTGGTGCTACACCATCTCCCATTGCTAACAAATGCCAAACCTATCAAATAGAAGCTAAGAAAGATGCATCCTCATGTTGCATTTCTAGTAGAGGTAGAATTGAAAAAACTCTTGGATGCTAAATTCATCAGACCTATACCATATGCAGACTAGATATCTAATCTGGTACCAGTTACAAAGCATAGCAGTTAGATACAAATTTGCACAGACTTCCAGGATCTCAATATAGCATGTCCCAAGGATGACTTTCCTTTACCAAACATCGATATGATATTGGACCTAACTAAAGGGCGTGAAATGCTATCACTTATGGATGGCTTCTTAGGTTACAACCAAATAAGGATAGCACCAAAGGACCAACACAAAATGGCTTTCACATATCCTTGGGGAACATATTGTTGGAATGTCATGCCATTTGGTCTAAAGAATGCTGGACCAACATATCAGAGGGCAATTACAACCATATTTCATGATCTCATCCATAAGACAATGGAAGACTATGTGGATGACATATTAGCCAAATAAATACTTAGAAAGGATCATCTATAGGTTTTGGGACCCATCTTTGATAGAATGAAGGAATTCAAAGTCTGGCTAAACCCAAAAAAGTGTGCATTCAGTGTCACAATGGGAAAATTACTAGGGTTCATAGTATCACACAGAGCAATCAAAGTGGATCCAGCAAAGGTCAAAGCAATATTGGACATGCCTCCACCATCGAACCTGAGACAACTAAGAGGGTTACAAGGAAGGCTCCAATCAATCAGACGCTTCATAGCTCAAATGGCAGAGAAGTGTCAGCCATTCCAACATCTATTGCATAAAGACATCAAGTTCATATGGACAGAGCAATGTGGACAGGCATTTTAGATATTCAAAGACTACCTTCTTAAGTCTCTTATATTGGTACCACCAGTACAAGGTAGACCATTGCTTCTATATATCTCAGTGACGGAATCAGCGTTAGGTGTACTCTTGGCACAACATGATGATGCAGGAAAAGAGAGGGCCATTTACTATCTAAGCAAAACTTTGGTTGGATATGAGATAAACTATACGCCCATTGAGAAGTCATGCCTAGCAGTTGTTTTCACTTCCCAAAAGCTCAGACACTACATGTTGAGTCACCAAACAAAATTGGTCACACATATTGATCCTCTCAAGTACCTATTAAGCAAAGCAGCGCTCACAGGAAGACTGGCAAAGTGGGTAATGATCTTAAGTGAGTTCAACATTAAGTACATAGACAGAAAGGCTATAAAAGGACAAGTAATAGCAGATCAACTAGCAGAGGCACCAATTCAAGACCACCAGCCTATTGTCTCTGACTTTCCTAATGAATCTATCATGACACTACAACCGGCGATCGAAGTATGGCAACTTTATTTTGATGCATCATGTACAAACCATGGAGCGGGGGCAGGGATAGTTCTTATCACTCTAGATCATGATACAATTCCAAAGTCTTTCAGACTTAACTTCCAATGCACCAATAATATAGAAGAATATGAAGCACTGGTCATCGGTTTAAAGATAGTCATTCAATGGAGAATCAAGAACCTAAAAGTCTTTGGCGATTCACAGTTGGTCATTAGTCAAGTTAACAATGATTATATGACCAAAGATGAGAATCTCATACCTTACAGAGCACAGATGGAAAGACTACGCACCAAGTTTCATTACATTCTCTTCAAGCAAGTCCCAAGAGCACAGAACAAAGCGGTAGATGCGATGGCTACCATAGCATCACTGATTGATATGCCAGGTAACGATACCAAATTCCAGTTTCTAGTGGAGCAACTCTTGGTGTCATCATATCAAGCATCTATCACGGAATCAGCGTGTGTCCTTGTTGGTCCTGAATCCCCATGGTACCAAGATGTCTATAGCTATCTCCAAAATAATGTCTTACCCCCAAACTTGTCTAGGAACTAGAGAAAATCCCTCATCCGCCAAGCCTCTAGATATACAATCCTCTCAACTACTCTATACAAATGAAGTCTCGATGGAACATTGTTATAATGTCTCACTTCCATGGAATCTTAGAAAGATTTGTACGAGGTACATGAAGGAATATGTGGAACCCACGGAGGTGGCAACAACTTAGCTAAGAAAATAATCCACATGGGATACTATTGGCCAAAAATAGAGAAAGATGCACATAAGCATGTTCAAAGGTGTAGACAGTGCCAAATTCATGGAGACCTCATTCACGCACCGGCCCAGGAACTAAATCCCATTACATCACCGTTACTATTTTCAATGTGGGGATCTGATCTGGCAGGAAAAATCACACCTTCTTTAGCAAACATACACAAATACATCATAGCAGCAATGGAGTACTTCACCAAGTGGGTGGAAGCAATTCCCCTCACTTACGTCACTAGAAAATAGATAGCAATGTTCATACTTAATCACATCATCTCTCGATACGGGATCCCCTAAACAATCCTGACATATCATGGTACCCCTTTCCAGAACAAGGATGTTAAAACCTATGTGAATAGTTCTGCATCAAACAAGGGTTCTCATCATTCTACTACCCTCAAGGGAATGGCCAAGCTAAAGCTACAAATAAAAAATCTTGAAGATTCTGAAGAAAACAGTAAATGAATCAGGGTGAGACTGACACTTATAGCTTAGTCCCACATTATGGGCATACAGAACTAGTGTGAGAACACCTACAGGAGCTACTCCTTTCTCACTAGTCTATGGAACAGAGGAAATATTACCCCTCAAAGTGGAAATCCCATCCCTAAGGATATCATTGAAGAGCCTGGTTTTAGATGAAGACTATAGAGTGGCTAGGCTCAATGAACTAGAGTTACTAGATGAAAGAAGGCAACATGCCTTCGACCACTTACAAGGCTATCAGAATCGCCTTAGAAGGAACTATCACAAGAAGGTAAAGCCAAGAACATTTGAGGTAGGAGACCTTTTC
>MU227677.1:790113-822181 GCA_018584345.1 Thuja plicata
CATAACCATTTGAAGGGTCCAGGATTTCAAGCTCTCGTGCACCATTACTCCATCAGTTTGGTTCTAGCATTCAAGCCATCTTGCGACCACACACACACATTTCAATTATCAAATTCTCGACGCTTCTCAATTCATATACGCTGCCCCGCCAATACTGAGCATCAAGAACAACGTTTCGGAAGGAGTAGAGAGAAACAATAGAAGCTTCAAGCATCGTGGGGTTTGCATTTATTTGTCTTTCTTTCTCTTTCTTGTACATTTTATTGATCATGTTTCTAGTATTCATTTAGTCATTATATACTTGATTTGCATTCATTTGTGAAACCTTTGCTACTAACCCTCACCTTTGGAAAGTTGGGGAATCAAGAAGAGAGGCGTACAGTTAGTTATGTTTTTTATTAAGGTAACAATAGGTTTTTAAGGGGCCCCGAAACCCTTTACAAAGAACCAGAAAGATAGAAAAGAAAGGTCCAAAATAACAACGAACTATCAAACATGACAGAAAACCAAAAGAGGGCTAAACCCCAGATTAAACACTAGAGAACATAACAAAAAAACAAAACAACAGATGACTAATTGCTTCCAGCAAAAAAGAGACAAAAAACTTCCAGTAGCCAAAACATTCTAGCATAGAAACTAATCAGCATCCATCTGATCTTCCAGCATCTGTACTTCAACCATCTGCAATTCCATGCTCTGGATCGATTCCTGCAACTTAGTGATATCTTTGATCTAAACATCAGCTTTGTTTTTGGTGTTGGATCGGGTCCTAGTACCTGGGCCTGAAAGATGAATATCCTGAGTGCCTTCATCCTCCTGCTTAGCCTTATCATTGTAGTTACCTTCTAGAAGGGTATACAAGGCTTTCAAGTTATCCACAAAAATTTTCATACCCATTTTGCTGATAGTAGTAAGTTTTTTCAAAAGAACATTGTTGTTATTAACCTTGTCTATTATCCTTTTGATCCTGTTATCAACCATGGTGCTAATCTTATTTTCCATATTATTTAACTTATCAAACACGTCATTCCCTTCCTGGTACATGACCACATTATTTTGCATTTTGTCCACAATTTCCTCCAGCAGAGAGTTTCTTTCTTCCAAATTCTTGTAATTAGCTTGAATCTTCTTCATGTCATCCTGAATCCATTTATCTATATTATAGTTGTTCTCAGCTTTATTTATGGCCATTTGAAGGAAGGAGAGAGTAGCCACTCTTTTGACTTTGACCTCTCTCTCATAGAGTTCATCATCCATACTCCTCATGTTCTGGTCATTCTTCTCCTCAAAATCACCTTTTGGAATATCTTGGGTGTCCTCATCATTCTCATTAGTTGTGTTAATCTTATCGCCTTTGTTGGCTTCCTCTTCAGGGACAATATTCTCCTCATTGTTCTCAGTTTTTCCCTTGTTAATCTTAGTTTCCTCAATGTTCCCCGAATCCCTGTAAGACTCCTGAATTTCTTGGTTTTTCTCCTCCTCTCGATTGTTATTGACATTATGGTCATCAATGATGTTATCAATTTCTTCAGTAATTTCATCCAGAATGTTGGTCTCCGTCTTCTGGGTATCCTCTATATCTCCTTTACCCCCCAAAGGCTCATTGGTAATGATAGTATTCATCTCCAGATCATCAGTATTGCTTGGATTCCTAGTGAAACCCTCATCCTCACATGTCTCAACTTCCTTTTCATCATCAGTTCTCATCCGTTCAATGTCATCATAAATTGACAAAGAGATATCAACAGCAATAGGGCCTTTACGACTTTTTTTGGCTTTAATCTTACTAGGATTCTTACTAGTAGACAACTCCATACTCTTCCTCTTAACATTCTCAACACTCTTAGGAATGGGGTCAGGAATGTGGTTTTTGACATAGTCCGTAATCAACAGAATCAGACCCTCGTGTAAAATAGGGGAAGATTTTACTCTATGGTCAATAATGCTCTGATTGAGCGAACTTAAAAGATAATAGGGAAAGAAAACCCTAATGTCATGATGAAAATGGTTAACTAGAAAAAAAAATGGTAATTGTCGACCTTTGAATACCTTCCTTCAAGCGTGAAGTACTCCATGACAGCCCTGATGTTGAACGCCCATATACACTTAATGTTTGATAGCATAACATAGTCCAGATCACCCTTCACAAGAATGGCCCTCTCCTCATTAGTTTTGGGAAAAAATTTATAGGCTTTATTGCCCTCTTTTTGTCTTTTGAAAAATTTATTCCCTCCAATGGGAGACCCATAATTTCAGCAAGGTGGTCTAGAGTGAGCTTTAAGGATTTTACCAGAATGTTCACTTTCTTGTTCTCCCACCCATTAACAAAATCTTTCGTTGCCTTCTTGTTGTTTCCATGGAGATGTTTTAAGTATCTATGAAATTTACCCTTCTTGAGCTTTCTCCACACCTCTTTTTCATTCCTCCATTTACACACCACAGGTTCTTCTTTCTTCACATCTCCCCCCATTTCTTTGTTCTCTTCAGTATTGGTGTAATATCTCACACTATTCTGGTTTTTTCTAGTTTTCAGCCCAAGACGCATACATAAATTCAAATGCACAGAGTAATTAATGATACCCCAAAAAGCTAGCAGCTGAAGGAAGTCATCATAACTTTGACACTTCACATGGCATGATGTCGTCACCGTACCCCAGATCGGAGAAACATTAATCAAAATGATTAATTAGATTAACATCACCCACCTTGTGATTAACCCATTCATAATTGAGCAATAAACTAACCTCATCATTAATTTTAGCGTTTCCATGCCACTTGCAAGTGACATCATTCTTAGCTCCAATGTTGGAAAGACTATCCGCCACTTGGTTAGTTTCCCGATAATTATGAGTGACATAAAAGGAGGTAAATTTTGAGGCCAAATTTTTAATTTTGACAATTATATAGTCAATTTTCCAAGATGCCTTACTTCTGCCTCTAATATTATTAATAATATTTAAAGAGTCTCCCTCTAGCCAGACTTTCTTACAGCCCATTTTCTCCACTAGCAAGATTACGTTGAGAGCCGCCATAGCCTCAGCCCTATGGTTAGATTGAGTTCTCAGAGGAGAAGCAATCACACCAACACAATTACCATTCTGATCTCTTATTATGCCTTCTCCTCCAGCAATTCCCGGATTTCCCTTTGCCGCCCCATCGAAGTTAGCTTTAACCCATTGTTTTGGGGGTGAATTCTAAATATCCATAGACCTCTGATTGATAGGGTTTGGCTCTTTGACATTTTTGTCACATTCCCTCTTACTATAATTAGACTCTAATTTTGATGAGAGAAAGTTTTCTTCCAGCGCCCTGCAAATTTGGTTTCCTACCACTTCAAGGCTAGACTGATTTTCTCTGAAGATTTTATTGTTGTGTTCTTTCCATATTCTCTAGCAAAAGTGAGGAGGAATTAGGAACCAGAGATCTTTGTCTATAAATTTCTGAGGCAGATAACTCCATTGAGCAACAAAATCCTTCCAAACAGAAGGAAAACACCAGCAAAGATTCCATTTTCTAAAGATGATATCCCAAAATTTACGAGTTAATGGGAAATGGAGCATGATATGATCACAAGATTCAAAATTTTCAAAATAAAGACTACATTTATTAACAATATTTAAACCCCTTCTAGTAATATTATCAAGATTCAGCAGTTTATTTTGAATAAGAAGCTAGTAGAAAAATTGATTTTAGGTATGAGATTTTTATACCACACAAAGGAGAAGGGAGGCCTTTCCTATCTTTCAGTGAAGATTTTGACAGTGGAAGCCACAGAGTACTTGCCATCAGAAGTAGGATTCCAAACAATCAAGTCTTGGATGTTATCTTTAATATACCAGGTCTGCAGTTCATGCTGGAGGGAAATAAATCTAACATCAATTTCTCCCAGATTCTTCCATTTGTTGTCCTACCAATAATCAATAGCTTTAGTACCAATAGATTCTTTGCACCTCTCAATGATTTTCTTCTAGTCTTGGTTGTTGGACAGAGGCACTGAATGGATCCATTCCTCATCCCAGAAATCAATTCTACTTTCGTCTCCCAACTTCCATCATTTTCCTTTGACAATCATGTCTTTGGTAGACTTGATACTATTCCAAATGAAGGAGCCATTAGTACTATTATCATCACCTATAAAGCCCTCCGATGAATTATTGAGGAAAAGATATTTTCTTTTAATGATACAGTTCCATTCTTTTTTATCTCCATAAATCCTCCAAAGTTGTTTTGCCATAAGGGCTTTATTTATGTTTTTAATGGTTCGCAACCCAAGATCTCCTAGCTTTTTGGGCATGTAAACTTTGTCCCAAGAAACAAGGCTAAGTCTTTTCTTTTCCTCAACCCCTGACCAAAGAAATCTTTTATGGATTTTCTCTAAGGGTTAGTTACTTTAATATATATGAAAAGTGATATTATTTTATTAGGTTATTTACTTTAATGGTTTTTTTCAAAACATAGGGTTTTTATTAATTAATAATAGAATTAATACTCAAAGGAATATTAATACCTATTATTAAATGTTACATTTATTTTTTCTATCATGTGTAATTATATTTTGATTTTTAGTAATTATTTAATGTATTAATTTATATGTGATGATCTTTATAAATTAATCTATTACTATGTGTTTTCTTTGAAAATTTAATTATACTTTGTCAGTAATTTTACCAGATAAATTAATTTGCATAATTAAGGTTATAAATTTGTTTATCATCGTGTTATCACTAGTTTTCGTTTAGTTCTTAATGAAAGTGCATTTATTATGTCATGTTGTATTATTTTTTTTGAGTGATTATTGAAATGAACTATGTATTATTTTCTTGTGTAGAATGTTATCATTTTTGGGTATCTGTCGGGACTAGATGACCTTCAGGATGTAAAACCTGAGGTTTTGAGGTTTTGGTTTCTTTATGGTATCTTGTATGATTGTCAGTGCATATTTCTTATGATGTCATTTTGGTTCGATTATCCCTATCTAACCTGGTTTGTTTGAGTTTCCTTTTATGATCTTGTGAAGTTACTTTTAGTTGTTATGGTTATTTGAGAATCAATGTGTTCCTCTATGGGTAGGAAGTAGTTTGAGATTTATGTATTACCTTCATGATTTTGTTATGAGCCTAGGTAGGTTAACTGAGTGGATAGAGGGGAAATGGCTTGCAATGGGTCCAGGGCTCTAAGTGTTTACTAGGGTAACTCATTGGAAATTTACTTAATAAATTGATAATATAAAATATTAAAGGGGTTTAAAATGAACTAATAAGATGTCCGAGTCTCTACCCATGCCTTGAGTTTTAATACATGTTATGATGAGAGTTAGGATCCTTGTCTTCACGAAAGGATTTTTGAGCCACATAGAGTCACTTAGAGGCCATGGTCCAAGAGGGACTACTAGGGTTACCTTCAAGGGTAGATGTATGTGATGACACTTCCCTATATATAGCTTAGGTTATCCTACGTGTGTCGGTTACCTCTAGTATTATGTAGATTTCCTTATTATGATTCAGAGAGCTTCTAGGATCTTCCTATGCATTTGGGATTTATGTCTTGTATACCTTTGTTGTTTCCTTCTTGTTGTATATATGTGTGAGTGGGCATGTTACTATCTCCTCAGCATGGTGGGAGTGGACCTTTGGTTCCATGCGGTTGGGTGGTAGTGATTCTTATTACCATTGAGATTATGATGGTTCTTCTTCATGCTTGGATGATTCTTGTTGCAGATCTTTCTTCTTAGTCTTCTGGAGACTTGATCAGATTCATGAGGTGTATATGTGTACCATATGTGTATATTGGTTGACATCCTTTGGAGGATGTTTTGTATTGTTTTTATTATGTATTATTGCATACCCTACGACTTGTGTAGTGGATTCTAATTCATGTATTTATACCTTGGGTATCAATTGTATATGTGGTCTTTTTATATGAGATGTATATTATTGGATTCAGTGGATGTATCCTTTATGTTTGTTCTTTATATTTGTTATTCATAGTTTATTTTTCTTAAGTAATTCTACGTCAAGGAACCCTCAAGAATTATGATCTTTATTGAGATGTACTTATGTGTATGTCATGTACTTAATTGTGTTGATTCCACATTATTATCATTATTGTTTGCAAACATTTTTAAAAAATTATCTTGTTAACTTAGTGTCATGTTTAGGTTAGTTCTCCTAGGTTCCTTGGTGGGGCATTAAACGATGCAATGCAACCACTACTCCTCTAGTTTGAAGTTGACACTATAGGATCCAAAAATGATAGATGATGGCTAAGTTGAATACAACAAAGAGGGAGAGGAATAAATTGAGAGAGTGGAGGTCGGAGGGCCATAAGGAAAAAAATATTCTAGGGTTTACAAAGCCATATAATTTCTGCAAACCCTGTATTATTTTGGTCATTATGGCCCTCCTCCTCCGCTCTCTCAATTTATTTCCCCCTTTCTATTGTATTCAGCTTAACCATCCTTATCTATGGTTTTTGGACCCTAAAGTGTCAACTAGAACTGGAGTAGTAGTTGCATGGTATCATCTGGTTATACCACTCAATTATGTTGTGTCTCAATGAATTGTGACCATGATGCCTACATTTATTTTTCTTAGTTGTTGTGTCCCAGGACCCCTTATGACCCCTTATGACCCTTTTCGACCCCTAAGAATACATCTTAGAGGTCTTAAAGTGTCGTAAGGGGTCACAAGAGGCTCCTAGGAGGGGCTAGATGAGCTTCTACCTTCAGGTGGTTGGCCCCATTAAGTAGAGGATGTTAAACTAATCTCAAAAAAAAAAAGCTCAATATTTCAGGGTCCCAGAGACAAAATAAATTGTTCGTAGTCTTTTGTTCATGAAACTATCAAAACCTATTACACTTTGCAACTCATCAACACTGGAGGTCTAAAGGAATCAATTATTTGGTCAATTATGAGAAGGTAAACAACAAGATAATATTATTGTATCTTTTTTTTCTTTTATCCATTCATATTTTATGTCTTCTGTTCATCTTTAGTAATATATTAGATACTGTGCAGTGTACATAAAGGAAAAGTGGTGATTATTCTCGATGATCGACAGGTATACATCTTCCAGGCCTTACCTAGTAGTTAGGACTAAAGATAACAGAGCTCAAGAGACCATAATAGTTGGTCTCCATCTTTGGTCGATATGATTGAGGAAATGTTTTATCTTTCGTTAGCTCATCAAATATGGTGATCTAAAATAATTTAATAGATGGTATTTTCATGTATAACATACATTATTTTATTTTGATGTTGCACAAATTTATCTATTTCCCACACTTGTGGACTGCGGGGACATCGATAAATAAGCATCCCCTCCCATGGCCTGAGTAATGCAGGCCACAGGAGAAGATGCTTCTTTATTGCTTTCCTCGCAGTCCACAAGTGCATGAAGTAGATAAATTCATGAAATGCCAACTTAAATAATATACATTATCATGAAAATATTCTATTAAATTATTTCAAATCCCCGCATTTGATGAGCTAATGAAATGTAAATCATTTTTTCAATAATATGGACCAAAGACGGAGACCAACTATTATGGTCTCTTGAGCTCTTTTATCCTTAGTGTGCATGTTTGTTTCTTTTTTGACACACCTAGGAACTATTTTAATGAAATTTTAACAACCAAAATCTCTATTTTGACTGAAATAACAACCATATTTGATGACAGAGCTATACAGGCGATGACATAATCTTCCTTTTATCATTTGTATTTCGACAACCCTTTGGTCGCATGGTCTAAAATGTTGGTCATTTGATCCATGATCATTATGGACCACACACCTGCCCTTTTTCTATGTATGATTGGTTGAATATACAACAAAAATATAGGGTGTCTAAAATGAGACAAAAAGATTTTGACATCCATATTGTTCATCTATTCGACAATATGGTGTTGAAAAATAGATGAATGCTCATCAAAATTTTGGGTGAAATTTAATAGTGATATTAAGTTCATATATGGGGTGATTCTAGTTTTTCCAATTAGCAAGATTCGGATCTATATGGTGTTAATCAAGAGAGAAATGATTTTGAGGCACACAAAAAAGAAGTAAAAAGAGAGTAGAAGAAAATTTTTCATCCTCTTTCTAATAGCTCAAGATTCAACTTCAAAAGAAGCCAAACATACCACATTCATAAGGACACCTAACAAAGTATTTCTTCTAAATCTAGATTAGTGTATAAATTAGAGTAGCAAGAAGCCGGAGGAGCCTAAATTTGCTCCAATATCAAAATCAGACATTTTTCTTGTTAAGGATCCTTCAAAATCACCAAGTGCCCCCTTCAACATTGTGGATAAAATGAAGAGGAATAGTATCAATGTATCTATGTGGGGCCCCTCTCTTCATTACATCCCAAAGAGACTTGTTGCAAGACAAGCTAGAGAATATCAAAAAATTTTGACCTAAAACAATAGGTGGATCATCAACTTTGACCAACCTAGTACAATCCAAGGAGGAAGGAAGCTCACGTAAGAAAATTAAACCACCTCCCTTTTATATCTCTTTAATAATGGGACATAAATTAGTCTATAATTTTATGATAGATTCAAGAGCTAGTAGCTTAATCATGCCCCAAAAGATACCTGACCTTCTTGGCATTGAATATGAACCTGTGAATAAGGGTCGCCCAATTAGATGAAACTTATGTCCAGACTTTATTGGTGGTAAAATATTGAAAATTGACCTTTCATGCATATCCTAGTTATATTGTCTTGCAAGAAAGATCAGTCATAGACCTCCCCAAACACTTTTCCATCTACATATCTAAGTATTTCACTATTAAAATAGGGGGTATTTATCTTCTTATTGGTCCCACTTATTTTTTAGAACTATATATGGCACAAAAGTTGTCATAAAATTTGAGGTCATGGACAACAATCATAAAGAGCCTTATATACCTAGTCCTATAAACATCAATTGTACACCTTGTGAGGAGGAGGAAGAGTGTGTAATCTATGAGATTTCTACCCTTTTGAAGGATGTTATTGATTATCTATTAGAGAATGAACTAATTCTTTTTAATTTGATTCACGAAAAGAAACTAAATAAAAAAACTTTGGCACCTATTGCATTCATGAGGAGAACATTCCTATTCTTAATCTCATTAAAAATAATATGATCTAAAGGGATTATCGAGCATTTTTTATGGTTCAAGAAATAAGAATGGTGTATATGTTGGTATAAAGAAAGTTTATCCTAAAGAGGAGAAATATTATTTCTCTTTTAGGCTCAACTTTAGATACACTAACAATGTAGTGAGTATAAAGCCTTGATCCAAGCTATCCAAATTGCACAAAGAAGAGGGTTCAGATCTTTACATGTCTTTAGATATAGTGAGTTCATTGTTAATAAGATTAGATCTCAAAGAAAAAAAAAGATAAACCTCCTCAAATCATACAAACATAAAGTTTGAGACTTAATTGAAGGATTTGAGGCCTTCAATATTCAGAGTGTTCCTAGAAATCAAAATAATCATGTTGATAGTCTCACAATAGTTGGTTCTCAGTATGATATACCAGCACATGTTTAGAAAAGAAGAAATAGAATTTCAGGCTTGTTGTGATGCTTGCAGTCCCTGAAAATCAAACAAATTGGAAAGTATTTGAATCAAATCAATATATTGTCAATTTTCCACAAAATGAAGCATAGTTTCTTGCAAAAAAATAATCTAGGTAGTGAGACCAATATGGAGATCAAATCATGCATCTCAACTCCAATAAGTTGCCTAAAGGTTTAGTCATCTTGGAGGGAATATTCAACTCAAATGATCAAGTAAGAAACAAAGGTATAAACCTAGCTACAAATAAGGGTGATTGCAAGTGAGCCAACATTATTGATGGAAAGACACTCAACTTGGGAAAGGTATGTTCCAAAACTGAACAAGAAATCTTCATCAATATTTACCAATTAAATAATAATATAATTACTTGGACCTATGAATATCTAAATTTATTTGACCCTAGTCTAGCTCAACATACCCTAGAGTAAGATTCTAATGTAAGTATTGTTAGACAAAAACATAGACTAGTCAATCTCAAGATAGAACCCTCAATGAGGAAAGAATTTTTAAATCTCATAGAGGCATTTTCCCTATTAAAAATTCCTCTTGGGTAGCCAATAGTGTCCCAATTAGATGTTTCGTAATTGAGTAGAATGAGTTGGTTTGGATAAGTGATGAGTTAGTGTAGTTGTTTTAGTATTGTTGTCATTGATGTTAACATGTTGCTGATAATATTGCTCCACATATTCTTTATGTTGCATATATGATGATGAGGTTTTGGCATTTTGTTGGCAGGTGTTTGAAGTTAGCGAATTCAAGTTTTTGTGTTTCAAAATACAGTGTACTGGAATTGGTATTTGTCTAAGTAATATTACGATTGACAATATTCTCTATGTGAAATGCATGCTTCGCGTTTCTTTGCACGATAGTATTCAGTGATGTAGTTTTGGAACTAATGTTTTAAATGATTTAGTTGGCACAAGAGTTTGAATTTTAGAGATACATTTTCAATCTTTGATGGTGTTCCTACTCTAGGTTTGGATGACCTCAATTGTTTACACTTCAATTAATTATCTCGGTCAATGCAAGGTAATTTGTAACATGTATGATAATATTTTTTTTCCTAGATAAGGCATTTTGTGGTCCAATTCTCATTCCTTTCCACTAAAATAATGTTTAGTGTAGACCTAATTCAAAATTATGTTCAGCTATTTGCCTAGCCAAAAGTGGGAGACTCTGTAATTACAAGAATGGTATAAATAAAGGATGAATCATTAAAGAATGTGTGTGGAATATGTGTATACTTTTTCAATTTATATGCAAGTGAGTATGAGAGAGATAAATTTTTATGGAAGATGATCTGTCTCCCTATATTTATGAGATAGTGTGAATTTTTGTGCAGAGAAGTGTGGACTTTAATGTGTTAGCCACCAGAAGCAGTGATCCAAAGGTATCTACAGATCTTTTAGTTGTTTTGTGGTTGTATATCAATGGTGAATCTATTCTCTTTTATCCGTCTTCATCTTGACAGTGAGCCCTTTGGAAATGATCCTTCTTTCTTCGAGAAGTGATCCCTTTGGCAGTGAGCCTTTCTTTGTAAAATTGCATTAATCAGTGTTCATATATATATTTGAGAATTAATCTTATCTATGGTTTTGCCCTTAACATATTTTTCCACGTAAATCTAGTGTTCCGTGTGTTTAATGGTTTTTGTGTTTTTAATGTTTACATCTTAAAGGATCAAAGTAAGTTTGGTGGAACTGATTAAAATTTTATAAGTTTATAAGTTTTGCGGACAACTAATTCATCCCCCCCCCCTACAGTTGTCTTGCACATTCTACATTGGGAAGAAGAATGGGAAAACCAAATTATGTGTGGACTTTAGGTATCTCAATAGATCCTCTCTTAAGGACCACCATCCCCTTCCTTCTATGAAAAAAATCTTGTCTAGAGTTAGTGGCTCATAAATATTTTCCTTCTTTGATGACTATTTAGGATATAACCATATTTTAGTCTAGACATCATACCAATATAAGACTACATTTACTACTAAATGCAACACTTGTTCCTATGATAAATTTCCTTTTGTACTAACAAAGGTAGATGCCACATTCCATAAATCTATGTACATGGATTTTAAAGGTGTATTAGCAGAATTTATGTTCATATACATTGATGGTATAACTATTTTTTCAAATCTTGCAACAAACCATTTTGATTGTCTCGAGCAAGTATACATCAAATGGAGAGAATATGGTGTATCCTCGAATCCAAGCAAGTGTGTGTTTTCTATTGATCAAGGAAAGTTATTAGGACATGTTGTATCAAAGGATGGCTTAGCCATAGATCCAAAAAGGGTGGAAGTAATTCTTTCTCTTCCACTCCCCATTCATAAGAAGGGGTTACACAATTTCCTTGGTAGGATCAGCTTTGTGAGGAGGTTCATCCTTGACCTTACGACTATGGTAAAACCTCTGATATATATGTTGAAGAAAAAATCAGTTTTCAGTTGGACCAAGGAAGGGAAATCTATTTTTGAGGAGATCAACAAATAAATTTCACAGGCTCACACTCTTGTCAATCTTGGTTATGAAATGGATTTCATCCTCTATACCTTTTGGTGCAGTGCACCCATGACTCTCACTGATTGACTGTCATCATGAAAGTTTCATGTTTGTAATAAAGGGATTGATCTTAGAAGATCATCCTATTTTTGGTTTTGGATCCATGAGTGTGTGGTCAAGGATCTCTTAGGCAATCTTATGAGCTTAGAGATGCCTTAGTCCATTTGGATCACCTAGTTAGGCTTATGTTTCTTTAAGCATGTTTTTATGTTTTTAGAGTCCTTAGTGTTAAATCCTTGGATCCATTTCATTTTAGGCATTTCATGTCAATTTGATAGGTTTGGATTCACTCCAAAATTCTTCGAGTGCAAAAAGACAAGATTTTGCCAAATGTTGAAAAGTTGTCAAAACGTTGCTCATGCAACTTCCAAAAGTTGCTTGAGAGTTGCAAGATGGAATCCCAACAGTCACAGGGCATTTTTTTATTGATCTAACTTCACATTTGAAGTTTTTTTAAGTTCTTACTTCAAACCTACATGGTTGGAAGTTTGGTATTGAAACTTTGATGCATGGGAAATGGAATATGAAGAGTTTTTCTGAGCATTTCTTAGCTGTACAGCCGTATCTGGTGTGAACTCAGGAAACCAATTTGATTTTTTGAATTTTTTTTTTGTTAGTGTTACTTTCTAGTTGGTTAAAAGTCATTTAGTTTTGATTTGATTGCTTTTTGTTTCAGTTTTCAAAAAGAAGTCCAGGAAAGAGCTTATTTGAAGCACAGTTTGCAAATGGAGTCCTAACTTGTATTTTGTCTGCTGGATTTCTCTAAGATCTTGGAAAATGAAAGTTAGGATGGTGTATTTAATTATTATAAAAGATTAGGAGATGGCTCAAAGGGTAAAACCCTCATGCACCAATCCCTAGGATGAATATCTCAATGTATTCAGCCTAGAATGAAGGAGAAGGAAGTGTTATGTTTGTTCAAGAGTTTGGTTGAGTGAAATAGGAGTGGATTTGAGTTTTAGGGAGTTATTTGAAGACATTTGAAGGAATGTTTCAATCATATGCACCCAATTTCTAGTACTTTCCTTGAAATCCATGCCTAATTAGGCTAATTAGGTCTGCAAACTTGGTGAGTGTTAGGTGTTGCTGGAGTGGAGTTGGAATCTAAGGCTTTGGGGTTTGACCTAAATTCCAAAAGGGTATCTAGATATATCCTCATTTTTCTATAAGGTGTTCAGGAGGAAAAGTTAAGTTGAAAAAACCTCCTGGATAGTACTACAAGGAAATCTAGGACAGTCCTAGACAAGTACTGTACGATAGTTGGAGGGCTGAACCAAAGGCTGATTCTTGGTTCTCAAGACAAAAGGAAGGTGTCCCAATAGTTATTTTTATTTGGATAAGTCACTGGTGAAGAATTATAGTTTGAGGCTTGAAATAGGGCTAGTGTCCCTAAAGTTCAAAAGTACAAGATATTGAATTTAATTGTATTCAATTGGGAAGAGTTGAGAAACAGTTCTACCACCTTGTATAGGTAGAAGAAATCATGTGTATAAAGGGATCTAGGATTCCAGGAGTTTAGAATTTTAATTGAGTGTCTCATTGGAGACAAACAAGAAAGACCACACTTCTTGTTGTCACCTCTACATTACCTATGGAGAATAACCAAGCATTTCCACTATTTTGATACTGCTGAATAAAGAAAATTTAGAATATCCCATTGATTTTTTCAATGAAGGATTAAAAGACTATGATTTTAAGTACAAATACATAGAGAAGCGGGGCTCCTTATTGATGTCATGGTTCTAAATAAATTTAGACACATGTCATCTAATAATAAGGTCCATATATCAGTTCCACAAGCAAGTGTAAAGATTTCCTTATGAATAAGGATATCACCAAGAAGAGAGCTAGATGGATCATCAAGGTTGTAGAATAGGACATCAACATCAAGATCACAAATCTAGTAAGAGGCAAGGGCCTATGTGATATTATGGTCTCATCATTTGAGACACCTTTAGAAGATTCCCTTGTATTTCAAGATGAACAATCAACTAATAATGAAAATCAGATTAGTTAGATTCATGACATGATTACCTTCTTGAGAGAAGGAAGATATCCCCAAGGCCTTGATATAAATAAAAGGAGACATTTTAGATTACAGTCTATTCTTTATGTCTTGGTGGATGATATACTTTTTTAAAGGGACTCCAATAGAGTCCTGGTAAGATGCATAAATGAAAATCAAGTCCTGGAAGAGTTTTGTGATGGCCACACAGGAAACCATTTCTCTACCAAGAGCACGCCCATGAAGATAGTGAGGGCTAGTTATTATTGATCAACTCTATTTAAATGCTCGCACCGATGGGTGAGGAAATGCAAGAAAGGTTCCTTCTTCTCAAGTAAACAAAGATTGGTTTCCCTTCCTCTTCACCCTTTTTAGTCAAACCAACCTTTGATACAATGGGGTTTCGATTTTATTTGCCCAATCAATCCACCTTCTAGTGTTGGTCATAAATGGATGCTGGAAGCTACAAAATAATTCAAAAGATGGAAAAAGGTAGTAGCTTTGAAGGAAGCCTCAAAAGCTTCAGTGGTAGAATTCCTTGATGTAATTGTGACTAGATTTGGTGTCTCCTCTACCATTATATCTAACAATGCCAACAAAAAATTTGGAACTCAAATCGGCTCTTGGTAGTTGAGCATGGAATATATTTGAATAAATCATCAAATTATTACCCCTAGGGTAATGAATCGGTTGATTCCTCCAACAAAAACCTCAACGAGATAATAAAAAAGATAATTAAAGATAATCAAAGGTCGTGGCATATCAATTTGACGACAACCTTATGGGTTGACAATATTATTTCCAAGAGGGAAATTGGAAACTCACTATTCATGCTAGTACATATGAAAGAGAAGAAAAGATTCCACTATCACTTGAGTTACCCTCTCTTGAATTTTCACATCAGCTAGAGCTAATTGAAGATGATTTCATGATAGTCAGGCTAGTTGAGATAATGGAGATGGAAGAAATCGGAAATCAATCTGTACATACACTTGAGGCTCACCAATAGCAATTCAAAAGGAGTTTTGACAAGAAGGCTACAAATATAATTTTCAAAGAAGGATATATTGTCCTGAAGTGGGATGTAGACAAATTCAAACCAGGAAGACACTCCAAGTTTGATTTCATTTGGAGTGGTCCATAGCTCATCACTAGTTGGAAATAGACCAATGCATTCAAATTATCTAAGCCTGCTGGTGAAATACTTCCAATCCTAGTGAATGGTATTCTCCTCAAACTTAGCTTCTAGATTAGGGTTTGATGGTCTTGTATATATTATATTAGTTGCTCTTTTCTTTCTGAGAAGTACACACGTAGTTTCTGGAGGTAATAGTTTTTGGTTTTTTTTTCTAGTTGCAAAATTTAACAAAATTGGAGTAGAAAATAGGATATTAAGAAGGTTGTACTCAAATAAACCTCTTTACTAATTAGACTTCATTCCCAATGGATTACATAGACCATTGATCTTATGCTTAGCAGGCAAGCATCCTACATAAATCACAAGAAATGTTGACATTGTATGTCTTCTTTAGCGAATCTTAAATAACCAATCTGCAAAATATTCCAGTAGGCTAAAGATCCCTTTTCATAATGGCCCTAAAGTCATTCATCATATTTTGTTCCTATAATGTCCAAGTATTAGTTCAACAATCATGCATTGGGTCTAACAAGCAATTCCAGAACTAGTGTCAAGGCTTGACATCCAAAGTGGAACTTGGACTTAAGTTTGGGAAAAAATCTAAGGAAAAGTATCTCCTAGTTCATAAATCAAGTTTTGTGCCCAACAAGTAGTTCCTAAACTCTTGTCGGGATTTTATATTACAAGTGGAATTGAAATATAAGAGAAATTGGAAAAATGAAAGAAAGCCTTAGTAAAAAATGCTAGGTCCAACAAGCAGTTCTAGAAATCATAGTAGGGCTAGATGTCAAAGGAAAAACTTATAAATTTAAGAGAATTGACTAAGTAAAAAGAAGGTTAAGTTAAAAGATAAAGTTTTCAGGCCTAACAATCAATTCCATAACCATTTTCAGAACCCAATGCCCAAGATGGAATAAATTCCACATTGAAAGGAGAATTTTTCTAAGTAAAAAAAGAGGGATGAAGACACTATTTCAAAGCATAGTTCCAAATCTTTCATTAGAGTCGGATATTAATTTCATAACCCCTATCATATTTTGAACTCTCATGTGGAACTATTATTTTAGAAGATCCAAATTAAATTTTCTATAGTTATGGCACCGCGCAAGCAAGCAGGAAGAACAAAATTCAATTCCCAGCTACCACATCAACTTTTATAGGATTTATCAACACCAAACAGTGTCATTACTATCCTCGAGCCCTATACATTCCCTCCATGCTCATTTTTAATCTGTGGATGCTCCTTTTCTGACAACGAGAAAAATCATGCCATATTTTGTTCTCAAAATTTTCCTGCAAAATTGCCTTCTCTTCTCAATTGCTAGATGCATTTATTGTGGCCAGTTTCTTTCATTTCCAGAGGTCAAAGATACACACAAAGATCATATTTATAGATCTTATTTGCATGATTATTTTTCCTACAATTAAACCCTAATTGGATCAATATTTTTACTCCAATGATGTAATCTAAGTTAGGCCTAAACTATAAAGGCGATCTTGTAACATAATTTCAAGATCTTCTTCCTATTTCTAAGATAGAACTTCATTTTTTTTTTGTAACGTAAACATTTTATTATCCTGTATTAATAAGATTATCTATTTTACTTCTTTCCAAGTCTGAATATTTTGAGCAAATTATTTTTATCTTACTATTTGGATGTGTCTATGTTTCCAAGTTACATGATAGCATTGTTATGTTGAATAGATTTTGTTTGTGAACTTGGGTTCCATGTAATATCTCATTGGGTTTTGACATTCATATGATCTTAGGAGACCGATAGATTTGGAGATTGAGTAAATTGTGATAGTTTTGTTGATGTTTTATGTAGTTCCAGGTGAGGAAGATCATAGTTCTTATCTGGTGAATCACCCCCCCACACCCCCCACCCCCCTTTCCCTTTAATTTTCCACATTCCTTCTTCCCTTTTCCCTAAAATGTTTTTATATTGGGTTAGAAGTAGGTTTTAAGTGTTGGGTTGGTTCAACACTGCACCATGATTAGAAAGGAAGTTGGCCTTCTCTGAAGATTCAACCTTTCTTGTCAAGGTCCCATACTTAGAGGTTGTTTCCATGTTTCACAAGGTTGCTTGGGTGTCAAATGTCAAGTAAGGTGTAAACTTTTGTGACAACAATATCTTTGAAGGACCTTATATTGTGCCTCCAGCTACAAAAACATGTGAGGGGCATCCTCTTCATCCTCAAAAGGGGAAAACCAGCAAGTTTGTAGTCCTCCATGTCATCATCCTTGAAAGGGTTCCTATTAGGAAGACTCTCATCCCCATCTTCATTGTCCACTTCATCTAAATCATCCTCACACAAAATGCAGAGCAATCAATCCCTCCCCTATAACTACATCAATCCCCATGCTCTCCTTTTGAACTCATCTTTCTCACCATCATTTAGTGTTAAGGACCTCATTGTTATATCCATAGTGTTTTTGAATATTTGTTTGATATGCAAATTTGTGAGTACTATGTCCTTTGAGATAGATGAGTATCTTAGGATTCCTATATACCTCAAAGCAACAAAAAAAGGTAATAGTAATGTTACAAATCCATATTATTTCCTATTTAGTTTTGTATCTTTTTTGAAAAAGGTCTTGATCCATGTATATAGTGTGAAATTCCATGATCTCATGTGAAATTAGAATCATTCTTGTAGAATTTTATCCATGCACACACACACACACATCTATATACACTTAGTCCTACCTTGTCCTTATACATACACATACCTATATATGTCCACCTTACCTTAGCACTTATTACATTCATCTATGAATTAAGCTCCTATCCTATGATTTAAACATTACCATACACCTACTCATTATTGCATTCCTATGTTTGCACATTACTATACATTCTCTCTATCCAAGTCCCAATTAAATTACTTAAGATATATTTAATCTCAAAATAAAAATTTCAACTTGACCTTTTCCTCAAGGATTAACTAAGTACAATTGTTGTGTGACTTATTGCTATGTCTTTATGTTTAAAGGAATTTGATGCATTTATTTTAGTCATCAAACAATACCAAATATTCACGAGTCCTATTTCACTCTAAGGGGTAAAATTAATTCAATTGAAAAATTAAAGAGAATCTAATTTGCACAAATATTCTAGGAGCATATGCATGATTGACGATTATTATTTTTCACTATTTGTAGGCTAACCTAGGAGAATATTTTCCCTTATGAGATATCAATAATCCTAAATGATATTTATAAATACCATTAGATCACAAACTCCAAATTGTATAGAGGGAATCAAGATAAATTGGGTAAAGTGAAGAAAAATAATTTATAAATACCACTAGACCACAAATGCCAAGTTGCATAGAGGGAATCAATACAGATGGGGTAAAGATATAGTTTGTGTTTACTATAACACAAGTTCATAGTCGCATATATGTGTTTGACCCCCTAAATTCATTTCTACACAGTGTCAATAAAATATTTTGATTCCAAAGTGAGCACTAGTCTATAATTCACTTGTCTTAATAACAAGGCACATCAAAATTCTTACATTTTTTTTGTTAAATTGTGTTCATTTATTTATATTTATATTTCAATTATTAACATAATTTTAGATCTTACCTGTTAATTAATTATGCTTGTCTATATACATTTTATTTTATTAACTTAACAAAAAAAAAACTCTTACATTGCCATTGTTAAATTGTGTATGTTATACAATTAAATAATGTTGTAAATATGCAGTCTTTCTATCTATTTATCTACAATATTTTTAAACATTTTAATTTTACATATATGTATATATAGAAAGAGAGATCAACTTATTCTATTTTTCTTTTGATTTTGTTTTGATGGTTTCAGTCTCACTTCTTATTAGACTCACTTGATTTATTCTCTCAACTTCTATATGAATAAATCAAAAGTTTTTTATTTTTAACTTAAATAATAAAAAATAGCTATAGCTACTTTTTAATTGACATGTTTATATCATATTTCTAAATGTACATTAATTATGCTTACTTCATATTCTCCACTGGCATGATATTTTAAATGATTACAATAAAAATAATATGTTGTGGATATAAGGTTGATAGATAAATTAGTGATTTATGTGATGGAAACTTTGTTCCACTAAGATTGGTGATACACCTCACATTCAAAGACTACATTATGATATTATGCCCACTTCCACACTTATTTGTCTTGGAGTTGAACACGCCAATGTGTAGTCTACATCATAGCGTGAGTAAGTGAGGGAGAATGAAGTGTCTCCCTCACTCTCTTTTAGCTCACCTTCAACTCACAAATCCTTTGTATTTCTTGCATGCCCTTTTCAACTCACAATTAATGCTCACGTTCAACTCACGATTAATATAAAATAATTCTCATTTGTGCTTTTAGACAACCTAGTATTGAAATTAAACAATGATAAAGTGGGCACATTTACTTTAATACTCATAGAAAAAAAGGAAGAATTAGGGTTCAACTCAAATAACACGTGAAAGTGAAAACAAGTGTTATATGGTGTAGCTACCTTTTGTGTTAATAATAATCAATTTATACTGATATTTATTTTTTGTTGCTCTCACTTTATTTTGTTGAGTTTGGTTAAAATATTGTTTTTTTATTGCTCTCACTTTATTTTGTTGAATTTGGTTAAAAGTGTCATGGATGAGACAAGGACACTTTTCAATCTTGTTAGTGGTATATTTTTTTAATAAATTGATTATGATGGTTTCTTTTGAGGTTAGGATTTGGCTTGAATTGTTGCTTTGCCTTTTTAAGAATGTCATTGATAAAAGAGGATGTTGAGGATATGAACTAAATGGATGGTACAAAATTTGTTTGAAGTTTTAATGTGGATGGATCAAATCTAATAATGACAAAGACTAGGTTGAGAGAGAATATAGATATAGATATTATAAGATGTTTTGTAAATATCTATGATATCAGTTAAGTGTTGTATGTATTGGAAGTGTCTAATGCATATACCCTTTCTTGTGTGTCAAGAGGAAAGGTGTAGAGGCTTGATAAAAAGTTGGCAATCATTCATGACATCTAATTTAAAATTTTGAGAGGTCATACATTCATGTTGGCAACGACAAAGTCAAGATTAACATTATAGTATTGTCAGTAAGTGGTTTGAACAACTAAGTGATTGATAGTGACGAGGAGGTAAAAGTTGAAGCTAGCGTAGGTAGCTAAGGGGTTTCTACCCTCCTGTGATTGATTGAGTGATATATGTTGTTCAAATTTGGTTGCCCTATGTGGTTTTCAAATAATATATGTTGGTATGAGCCTACTACACCCTTGTGTGGATTGTTCGTGGTGACTTTTGCTTGTTTCTTATATAGTTATGTAGTCTTTTACTTGACTTGTTGGTTGAGGCCTCGTAATAGAACCCTACAATATTACCTTAAATTTTATTTTTTTTATATTTCATTTATAATTAAACTAAATTAATATTAGAATTTATTATTTTTTTTAATAATAGTTATATAATATAACATTTGAATTATCTTTGATATTATGTTTTAGGTTTTTTTATTAAATAAGCAACAAACTATGGTCTTGAACCCATTACAACTAAAATCCCCAAGGGTGAAATTACACAGGCCAAAAATAGACCACTTAAAACACGTAAACATACTACAAACAATTGCACATCAAGAATGGATTTTACTTTCATCCGCAACTCAAGGATGATTTTGGGAGCCTTGTTGACTAATAACAATACTATCATCTACAAAACCATTGCAAGGGGAAGCAAGAGGGGAAACTCATGTGAAGGGCTTGTCAACATATGAAGAGGTAGTAGGCTAACGAGGAAAAAATGTGGACATCCTCCACCATAGGCTAGAGTTGAACAAGAGCAACATGAAAAGCTAGTTATAAGCATGGGGCATGAGATTCCCCAACAAGATCAACAAGGCACGAGAAGACCACATGAGTAGCAAGAAGCTCATCATCGCCCTATTAGGAGTTGAAAATATACTGGGAGGAGTCATCAAAATAAGAACTAGAAGCCTAGATAGTTAAGTGGTCACCATTAGTGTCCTTCCACCAAGTAGCAACACCTTTGTGATGCAAAAGATAACAATTTATTGCCAAGTAGCTAATTGGGAAGCAACAAGGACATTGAAAAGGGAGGCATATCTCCAACCATCCCCATGAAGAGGTTTGGAGATTTCGTTATCTACCAAAATGCAAGAAAAAGTAGATTGTCGATCCATGAAGGAAGTGAAATCATCATGTTTTAAGAAGCGATAAAAAAAGTTGACAATAGCCTCGCAACAAGAAACCTCCCAAAATTGGAGGCGAAGACTAGAAAGTTGAATCCACACTGGATGTGCATTTAGTGGTTCAGTAAGAGGGTTAAAGGATTTATTCAAAGGTTTTATTGAGAGAGAGTGCATTCCCCAAGCCCACAACTTATTCAACACCAAGTTTCTATATTCAAAAGGAGAAAATGAAGCAATAAAAAAACTATTAGCACAAGGTAAGAGCTCAATCTTACCAAACATTAAGGGCTTCCAAGAATCCAACACCACCTATCAAGATTCAAAAGAGAAGGCCAAATGCTGGAGAACCTACACACCAAACCATAGTACTTGTAAAAGTCCTCATTTTCCACATCCTGGCCACACACCCCAACAAAGGAAATTTTGGCACAAAAAAGAGGGAAAGGTTTTCTCATAAGAGGATGAACAATAGTAGAGTTGATAATACAAGAAAAGTGATGACTGCCAATAGTAGGGTCTCAAAGGGTGGCACAGATACCTATGACCCCCAGAAAAGTACCAAGAGCTAATCTTCCTTTATCAAAATTAGCATGACCAACAAAACCAAGCAAGGCCAACTGAAAACCCCCCACATTGTCACAAAAAGGGAGCAACAAAGCACCCAAAAAGAGTGAATCCCCCCAGCAAGGAACCCCCAAGGACTTGGGGCTATAAACATCTCCCACAAACCTAACTACAAACATGGGTACAATAGGAAGAATCACAAGAAAAGTATATGCCAAACACATGATGATGTGAGAGCAGATAAGAACACAAGATCCTCCAGGCAAGAGGTAGAAATAGTGGAAAGAACATAGGAAATTGTAGGCATGGAAGAGTGGAATTCGATGTCTTATGTTAAATCTTCAATAAAATTTATAAATATTTGTAAAGGAAATAAATCTTTCCTCAAAGTTAAATCCAATAAGATGCACACACTAAGCACAAATATACCTAGATTAAATAACAATAATAGGAGTTGATAAATTTGATATTATGTAATAATTATTTTAGGAAAGTAAATGTAGTAGATTGGTGCACAAAGGTCTATAGCTAAAAGGATGATTATTTTTGGAAGAGATTATTTAATATTATGTGTGTTTTCCCTAAAAGTGTGATCTCTCTATTTGATGAGTATCTTATACCTCTATTTTGTCTATGGTTGAGTCTATCAACCTAGGTTAGATCTAGAATCACATACTCATATTGTACCTTGAGATTTGATAATGCTCATTATTGTTTTGTAACATGTTGAAGTGACCTACATTTGCTTTATTTTGTATATCAAGGTACAAGGTTTGGTAGTACTTAGAAATAAATGGATAGGGGTGATGTTGGCGACATGTTCTCCTAGGCCCACCTTTAGGAAATTGTACAATTTTTTTAAGATAATAGATAAGGGGCCTAGAATAAGTTCAAATGCTTCACTATTGATTTCTCCTTTAATGATGTAGGATTATAAAGCATGCTTGTGAGATTCCAAACAAGCACAATTAAATATATTTAAGTGCTAGAACATAGCATAAATTTTATGAAGAATGTAATTAGTTGTCTCACGGTTGGAAACTAGAGGGTAGTTAACCAATTTGGGATTTTAAATTTAAAAAATAAAAGGGTCAAGTTTATGACCATGAGGATGACCTTGCATAATGAAATTAGGTCTATGTGGTTAAAAAAAATTACTCCCATATTGAATTTTCTACAACTGCCGACTGCAACTTTCTCGCCCATTTGAGTTTTTGAATGTTGGCTTCGACCTCCGCTCTACCAGGGAATCTGGGGAGCACGGAGGTTCTCTACCTCGACCTATTCCTGGTGCTTTCTCGCAAGGATGGAAGTGACTGTTGTGCTATCCCTAAGGTCGTGGATTCCTCATTTACTTCTTCGGTAGTGTTTGATCACCCGTAGAGTCAGGAAGGTGGGGATTCTTTCCCCAAACCTGTGGTGGAAAATAAAAAGGGCCCTGTGGGGGGATGGAAACTAGCGGTGTTGGGAAAAGTGACTCGTAACACCTCTGTGCCTCCTGAATTCTTGGTAGGAGAGTTTGGCATAGAGATTGTTGTCCCAGATGGTGTGTTTGAAGGCATTTTAGCCTCTCAACAACTTGCTCTGGTGGGGAGGTTTGTCTCTTTCAGGCCCACCATAAATATGGTGCGCAGGTGGTGTACTACTAGATGGAAGGTTAAGGGGTCATTATCTATATCAACTATGTCGGGGGGGTTGTTCCTTTTTAGATTTAATGTTGTGGAGGACTATAATCTTATTTCCATGGGAAGTTGGTGTTATGGTAAACACACACTGCTAATGGCTAAATGGAAGCCAGGTTTCAATCTAGAGGTTGAGCTGTAGAAAGCTGCGCCTGTGTGGGTCCACCTACCTGGACTTCCCCTTGAATTTTGGGATGAAAAGGTGCTCCGATGGATTGGGAACTCATTTGAAAACTATGTGGCAGCGAATACGGTTACTATTAAAAAAACTAGGCTGGTATTCGCAAGATTTTGTGTGAATGTGACAATGAATAATCCCCTCCCTAACTTTGTAATGCTAAAATCCAAATGGGAGAACTGGAATCAGGCTGTTGTGTATGAGAATGCCACTCTATATTGCCAGAAATGTGGTAAAAATGGGCATGTGGTGAGAGACTATAAACTAACCCCTAGGATTGAAGAGAAAGACTCTAATCAGTCCACGTCAGTGTCTCTAAGTGTGAAGGATGGTGCGTGGGACTAGGTAGACGAGAATGAGGTTATTACGGAGGTCCATTTCCCCCTTGATGGGAGTTCATCTCCTACATCAGGGGAGGATAAGAATGGAAATGGAAAGGATAAATTGGTCGAGAAGATGGCAGACCTAGAAGAAGGAGAGTTTGTTGAAGACCTACGGGTAGCCTCCAACTCTCATAGAGGAAGCCCAAACAAGAAGGGAAATAAAGAAGACAATAATGGGGAGAAGGCACAAGAGTTTGAAAGCAAGATGAATGAAAGGGAAGCTGATGAAGAAAGTAGTTTAAATGACGGGGGAAAATTTCCTCCCCAATCCATAATGGAGCGGGACTGGTAATGGAAATGCCAATACCGACCCATTCATCGCCATCAACTAGTGTCTTTGACTAGTCGGAACCTAAAAGGAAAACCAGAGGAAAAAAGGTGGATGAAAGTGTGGAAACCAAAAAAAAAGTAGATGTGGGGAATGAAGCCAAAGTGGGTCGACCGACGACAAGAGCGGTAAGAGAAAAAGAAGCAACAAGGGCTATTGCCAATGGGTGACAATTAACCCTAGAAGACTCCCAAACAAGTAAAATTTGAAGTTCCTCTCATGGAATATACGGGGCATGAATAGCCCATAGAAAGAGTTCACTATGAAGAAGTATATTCTTGAGTTCAAGTTCAATTTGGTTCTTATTCAAGAGGTTAAAATGAAGTATCAAGATTTTTCTCTGCTGGTGGATAAAATATGGTCGGGTGCATCCTTTCTGTATAGTGAAGCTGATGGGGCCTCTGGTGGCGTGGCCACTCTCTAGAACCCTTGTAAGTTATCCAGAAATGCTATGGCCTTTTCTCATAACTTCCTTGTTGTGTTGTTTACTTGGAATAATATTTCATGATACTTGTATAATATTTATGCTCCTAACATTAGAAGTGAACGTGGTAGAATCTGGGGGGAAATTTCTAACCTCATTGAAGCTAATCATTTCCACCCCACTATGTGTGCGGGGGATTTTAATATGCCTCTCTTCCCATTTGAGAAAATTGGGGGCACACAATATTACTCGGAAAGTATGCAGGAGCTGGCAGATTTTATGAGGTACAATGATCTAGCTTATATTGATATGTAGGGAATGGGGTTTACTTGGTCCAAAAATAGAAAAAGGGAGACACCTGATACAGGTGAGACTAGATAGATGGATGTTATCTAGAGGATGGGATGTTTCTCCCTTGATTAGTCTCTCTCTCCTTTCGAGAATGGTTTATGACCACTCCCCTTTGATCCTTGACTGGGAGGAAAGAAAATGAAATTGACCCCTTCCCTTTTGTTATGAAATCATGTGGCACTCTCACAATGAATTTGAAGAATGTATTAAAAGATGGTGGAATACTCCAGTTAGGGGAATGACAATGTACAAAATTGCTGAAAAATTGAAAGTTATCAAACGGGAGGCCCAAAGGTGGAGTAAATCCAAGTTTGGGGATATTTTCCAATGCAAAAAAGATATTAAGGAGAAACTCAAGCACCTCTAGAAGGATATGGCCTCGGGTGTTTCTACCTAGGATGATCATTGTGAGGAGGAAGGATGGAGGAGGAAATGGAAAGAAAACCTTAAAAGGGAGGAAATATTCTGGAAGCAAAGGTCTCATGTTCAATGGTTGAAGGAGGGAAACCGAAACTCGGCATTCTTCCACAGGTTGGCCTCCATACATAAAAGAAGGAACACCCTTAAATATCTGGAGGCTAATGGGAGCTAGCTGTTGGAGGAAGAAGATATTGGAAACCATGCTATGGATTTCTTCCATGACACTTTCTGAAGGCCGGCTCAGAATGGGATGGATACTAACATTGACTTTCTTCTAGAAGTCATCCCTAATGTTGTTACTAAGGGTGACAATGAGGCCATGTTGTCCCAAGTTTCTGAGGAGGAAGTTAAAACTGTGGTTTTCTCTATGGGAGCCTTTAAATTGCCTGGACTAGATGGGTTTCCCCCGGCCTTCTTCCAACACTTCTGGGAAGTTGTCAAATATGATCTTATCCATGTTGCCCATGATTTTGTCAAGACTGGTAGTATTCTGAAAAGAATTAATAAAACCTATATTGTCCTTGTGCCTAAAGTGTAGGATCCTAAATTCACGAGTGACTTTCACCTCATAAGCCTCTATAATACTGCCTATAAAATCCTATCCAAAATTATCACCAATAGGATTAAACCCCTACTCAGGAAAATAATTAATATTAACCAGAAGGGGTTCATGCCGGGAAGACAAATTCTTGATGTTGTTATCACTACTCATGAAATCATAAATTCTATGGATAAAGGGAAGAACACTGGTATGGCTTTAAAATTGGACATCTCCAAGGCATATGATAAGGTACTCTGGAAATTTTTGTATGGGGTGCTTAGGAAATTTGGTTTCCATGAAAATTTCATTAAAATTATAAAGGTGGTGGTGGAAACGGTTGACTTTGTTATTCTGGTCAATGGCACACCCTGGGGTTCCTTTAATCCAGAGAGGGGGTTACATCAAGGGGACCCACTATCCCCATATCTATTCCTTCTAGTGGCTGAGGTGTTGGCTCAGAACTTATTGAGACTGGAAGGAGTTGGATCTATTTCTGGTTTTAAACTGGCCTCCACTCTTCCCCTAGAAGTTTTACAACAATTTGTGGATGACGCATTCCTCTTTGGGAAATCTTGTATTAGAGAAGCCAGAGAATGGAAGGCCCTCTTGAATAATTATTCAATGGTGTCTGGTCAAGTGATTAACTAGAACACAATTAAAATTTACTTCTTCAATACTGAACACAGGATATAGGTGAAATTGTGGAATGTCTTGGCTGTAAGGGAGCTGCACTCCCGGATACTTATCTTGGACTCCCGCTCACAGTGAAGGAGGTATATGATGAATTTTTGAAATCCATATTGGAAAAAATGCAGAAAAAACTGGCTGGATGGAAAGGTAAGGTTCTTAGAAATGCTGGAAATCTCCAATTTCTTTTCGTAGCACTCCAAGGAATACCTATTTATTTCCTATCTCTTTTCAAAATAAATGATAGAATGACGGAGAAACTGGAAAAAAACTAGAGAAATTTTTTGTGGTTGGGGATGGAGGAAAAGGCTAGAATGAACCTGGTCAACTAGGATACAGTCTATCAACCGAAGCTGGTGGGTGGTCTAGGAGTGAGAAAAATCAAGGACCTAAATAAGGCTTTGATAACTAAAGTGGGTTGGCAGCTATTCAGAGGAACTTCTGGTTGGAGTAGAAAAATGAATTTCAAATAATTTTCCAATGACCAATTCCCCTATGGTCAAAATTCACCCCCCAACTCAAAAATATGGAATTTCATTCATAGAAGCAAAGGAAATATTTTCAAAGGTTTAAAATGGGTGGTCAGAAATGGTACTTAGTTTCATTTTTGGGAGGACTGGTGGGTGGGGGAAAAACCCCTCAGATAGGAAAAGTTTGGAATCATCAGAGACAAAATGAATTCTCATTTTGGAGGTAAAGTCAGTGATTACATCTTGTAGGATAAGAAATGAAAAGTTCTTGCTGATGCTTTTCAGGATCAGGCTCAAGTGCCTCCCTATATCAGTGAAATTCAAAAGCTTCTTGATGGCATCATGATTCCAATATCCCATGTTGAGGACAAAGCCATTTGGTGTCATAACAAGTTGGGGGAGATCATGGTGAAATCTATGTATCTAACTAACTTAAAAGTTGTGGCAGATGAAAAGAGCTAGGGGGGAAGGTTTGGATCCCCCAATTAATCCCCAAGATCAATTTCTTCTGGTGGACAACCCTCCATGATAAAATTCTTACGTCGGATAACCTCTAGAAAAGAGGAGTTCAATTCGTCAATAGATGTGCCCTATGTAAAATACATGTTGAGACTGTCAACCACATCCTTATACATTGTCCCTATGTGACTCTGGTCTGGTCCAAAATTATGAGCAAGTTGAGATTGAATTGGGTCTTCATGGAGGACTTGAACCAATTAGTCTGCAACTAAGGGAACCTCATGGAGCACCCACTTATCAACACCCTTTGGAGACTGTTAACCCCGCATGTTTGTTGGAGCCTATGGAAGGAAAGGAATAAATGGGTATTTAGAGGGGAGGAAAAAGATGCTGAAGGGACGACGAGGATGGCTATGAATCTACTGAAGGAAAACATTGATACTTTCCACTATAAAATCCCCCCTTTACCCCCCAAGGAATTTGATTGTTTGGTGGCTAAGGATTGGCAGCTGCCTCCCTCCATCTATGAGTTTGATTGCTCTAAGATTGCGGTGAGAAGGAATACCAAGTGGTCTCCCTTGGAGGAAAATTTTTCCAAACTGAATTTTGATGGAGCTACCTCCAAAGGATCTACTACAGGTGGAGGTATCTTCAGAGACAAAAATGGCAATATGATCATCACTTATGCAATAAATCTCAGGATAGGATCAAATAATGTGGCATAAATCTCTGCACTCTTTTGGGGCCTAAAGGTGGCAATCACTTTGGGAATAAAAAGGCTGGTCATTGAGGGTGACTCTAAAATTATCATTGAAATGGTCAAAGGAAAATTTAGAGCTGGTTGGAGGTTGTCTAATCTGTTGTAGGACATATGGTTGTTGCTCCCTAGATTTGACGATTTCAAAATACAACACATCTTCAGAGAGGGAAATGCAGTGGCTAACAAGCTGGCAACCATGAGTCTTAATCAGCAAGGCTTAAGGTGTTGGAGAAATTTGGGCTCCCTTTCCAAGAAAACTACCTTGCTTGTCGAAAAAGAAAGTAATTAATCTATGGAGTACGAGGACATTTTTTATTGGATGGGAATGTCGAAGGACAAGATCATGAAGATTGGTGAGAATTCAATTTTTAAAAAATTTATGGGGAAGGAAATTAATAATAATAGAATTTTGAAAAGACGGGCTCTTAATGCCAATTTTGGAAAAATAACAGGTTTTTTCAAAATTGGTGTTGACATGGGGAAAGGTATGAGTCTGAGAGAGCTTGAAAAGATGGATGGGTTTAAGTGGTGCATTAAATATGGGAAAGGCAATCATTTCATGACATGTGAAGGATTTTCTATCACTCTGGCCAACCATGTGATCAGTACTTGCCAACTGCTTAAGATGATGGATAATATCTCCACCTGGTTATTCGCCTTGAGTAAAACCACCATCTGGTGTTGTGATTTTTTTAGTTTCTGCAAGGCTCTGGTTAAGTGGGTTCTGGGTAGGGGTGTGAAAGGTGGAATGTCAGTGGAGACACAGAAAGAAGTGAATCTTGGGTACAGATCAGATATGGGTGGCGACATGGTGTGGGTTTAACCTCCTAGAATTGAGGATGGGTTCCTCAAGAACTAGTGTGTTGGGACCTACCTGAAGGAGGGTGGTTTCTATCCTTTCATGGAAACTATGGGAGGCTACGATGAGATTATCTCCATGTAGTTGGTGAAAACCTAGATGAAGCGTAAGGTCACAATTAATGGTATTACCTTTAAGATAAATGAAGAAGTTATTGCCTAGGCTATGGGGCTATCCACTGAAGGGAAAAAATGGAAAAAGATAACTAAGAGTCGTGATAATTCTAGTAAGAAGAGATTCTTCAAAAAAGTGGAGGTCCCTGTTCCAATCCACGAAGGGTTCAAAAGGGAGGTGCTACCAAACCCGTGGAATGAGGTATGTCTCATCCTGATGAAATATATTACCTTGGAAGGTCACTTTGGCACCTAATACAACTACCATTTCCCACTGCTAAACCACTTCTGGTATAATGACGTCATTTCTTTCCCCTTTTACCCACTTAACTCCCTTGAAGCTACAGTCATGGATGTTAGGAAAAATTTAAAAACCAGGCAGAACTATAACATTGTTCACCAAGGGCTTATTCTTCACCTATACAATTTCCATCTTGCCTTATGCCCCCCAAGGATTGTCACTTTACAGGGCATTACCACACCATCTGAGAAAGTTCCTAAGGAGGTGACAGTCTCCCATTCTAACCCCTCTTCTTCCTCCAAAACCCTAGAGAAATCTAAGAAGGTCAAAGCGGGGTCCACAGGTGGAACCTAAATCACTATCGATTCTAAAGAGGAGGAGGATGAAAATGATAGTAGATGAAGGTCCCACAAAATTGCAACCAACACCCGCTACAAACAGGAAGTTGTTAGGAAGAGGTACCTGGAAGATGAGGAGGAAGAGGAAGATTTGGAGGAGGAAGGAAATATGAAGGACACCAGTGGGAACAAAAAAAGGGGAAGAAAAGAAAGATTGAGGAGAGCGTACAAGGGAAAAACCCCCAGGGATTTGGACAGGGAAGAGAAGAGCCATGATTCACCTCAAATTTTGGCCAGCTTCATTCTTCCCACCATGGATCTTTCTAAGAAGAAACTATTTGAATGCAAGACTGAGGACTCATCGCCCATGGTCCCCTCGCCAACAGACTCCTAGGTGATGGATGAGAACCCTAAGGTTGGTGGGGAGAAAAAAGATGAGACTCCAGAGGTTAACAAAGTGAATACTGAGAGTGTGATGGATGTGGTGAGTGAACTCTCCCAACTTCAGAAGGATGTTAAAGCTCTATAGGCCTCCTCCCTTGATTTTGTCTCCAAGAAGGATCTTCATGAGGTCACAGAGGAAATAAAAAAGTTAGGTGAAAGATTCAATAGGGTGGATAGTTTTGCAGTTAAGGTTATGCATTTAGCTACAACCATGCTCCAACTGCTACAAATGGAGAAGGCAGCTACTCCATTGGAAGAGCACAAGGATGAGAATTTGTTCCAATTCCTTGTGGAGGATTGGCTCAATATACTTCTGAATAGTGGGGGTAAAAACCCCAAGTAGCTTTCTTGGTTTTCCATGCTTTATTTTTTTTTTTGGATCCGTTGGTCGGCCACTGTGGGCCTTTTGTGTATCTTATGAACTTATGTTACTGGTCTATTGTTAATTCCTACTATGCTAGTAAACTTAATTACTTTGATACTTACTTTCATAGACTAGTTACCAACTTCAAGGTGAAGCTGGGGTCTGTTAGGGGTAACAGGTTGGTTACCAGCTCCATGTTGGAGTTGGGGCCTGTTAGTTTTAATTTTTGGTTTTTGATTTTAAAAAAAGGTATTGGATGAGGGTATGTTGACCTTGGTGGTGTGCTGGTAGTCTGCACTTCTCGTGCTGGCTGTGCCTATTCGGGTCAGCCCCCTTGTCTTGGCTTCTTTTTTAATCAAAAACATTTATATGCAGGTAATTTATTGGATAAATGTTATGAATGCTTGAATGATACAAAAATATAGAGGTATGTATATAAGGATAAGTTGGGGATAAATGTATATGAATATGCATGTGTATACATGGTTAAAGGCTAGAGGAATGGACCCAATCCCACACAAGATTGTTCTAATTATTTATATACATGTACAAAGATATTTCCTTAAAACTAATAAATAAAGAAATAACATGGCTGTGTGAATTTCACCATTATATTTCTCCCACTTTGAAGTGAACGTGAATCATAAAATGATTATATAACTCAAAGTATGTAACACTCACAAACATGCATGCAAAGAAAATATTAGGACATTAGAATAAAACAATGGACCATGCAAGATGTTATTGTGTAGATATATTTTAGTACACATTCTCCATGTAAACCTAAAAATTTGAAAACAAAATCTTCAGTGAGAAACTTTTTCCTCACAATTAAAAATCACATACAAAATAGGGTCCTTCCAAATGTCTACAAATATGAATAATAGGACATAAAAAGTAAGAATATTTCAACTATTTCAAAAATAATATTGGTGTTAATGGGATCATAATGTGAATGGAGTGCAAGGT
>MU227677.1:822406-834057 GCA_018584345.1 Thuja plicata
TATATCCCCTTCAAAATAGTTGTATCCATAGGATATGAGGAATTGAAGGAGAGGGAAAATCTATATGAAAATAAACATAATCAAAAGATAAGAATGGAAGCATATGAATCATATTGTGTTGCAAAAAAATGTACATAAAAGAGAACAAGTAATATGAAACTAAGCCTATTATAACATAACATGCACACCTCAAAAATGATTTAGAAATAAGTATGCAAATGTGATGAAATAGAATAAGAAATATACTTAACCTAATCAACACAAAAAAGAATGCAAACCTCAAAATGACAAAGTATGGATGATTTTGTTGATGGAGGAATGTGATCTAATGATATACTCTCTCATGAACAACTATCTTATCTTATAAAAATAAGTCCCACATAAAGTAAACTTTGAAAGAGCGCTTATCTCTGATCTAGGTCTCTGTAAAACTATTCCATTAATTTAAAAAAGTTGTGTTTGAAGAATATGGCTCCTTCAACATTTTCATTCCTACAAACTATTATCATGCTAGTCAATAATGCTTTCCTTTTTCTAATATATGAACGAAATTTCATCAAATTTATTTAGAATAAAGTCATTATAAATTATGTAGAAACATATATAAAATTCTCCATTCGTCAAATTATTTAAAATTATTATGTAGCCTATTAAATATCTCTATTAAACATATATTAATTAACGTTTTTAAAAAGATTATATGTTTTAGCATTGAGTTACGCCATTTAATATACCACACTATCTAGGGAAAAAGAAGGGGAAGAAGGTCTTGTTATTTAAAATGGGCCATTTCCCTTTTAGATAACATTTTTTTATAAACCTTATGATATTCTTTGACAAATTTTAAACAAGTGCCACTTAGTGGTGAGGACTTTCCTTTGTAATATTATAATAAGGGTATTGAAATAAATAAATAAAATCACTTGGCTTTACAATTATATAAAGTCATCATGAACAAACAAGTTGACTTTAGTCATCTAAGAGTAGGTGGGTAACATTTTGAAACTAATTCCTTAGTTGAATTAATATAGTTGTAGACTTATAATAAACTATGGTGTTTTAACTAAATCTAAATTGGAGCCTAGGTAATTCTTTAGGTGCATTAGTATAGTCGTATACCTATAGTAAAATATGTTGTTTTATTTGAAATTTAGTTACACGTGTGATGCAAATATTCTAAACCATTAGAGTTATATAGAAGTTACTTTTAAACCTTAATTAAATATTTTTTAAGGTAAAATGCATAAATACTAGAAAATTTACAATGTTAAGTGTAGTTCTAGTTGGCATTGACATATCCACACCCCTCCCTAGGGAGGTGGTTCTCATGGTCAGGGACAAGCCATGGGCTCAATTATTGTATTATGAGGGCCTCCCCTTTTGATATCAGCGATGCTTCTCTACTTATCATTTAGCTATAGATTATTCTCTTGTGTGATGAAGAAGTGTTGCCTCTTCGTGGAGGGACGCAAATGATGATCATTTGACTATCTATGCATCTAAATATTCCTCTAATGAATCTTCGCAGAATAATGATGACTCCTCACAGGGTGATACTTCTATTGAGCTGGCCTCCTCTAACCCAGTAGATCTAACCCCACCTCTTGTTGTTGATGCATTCCCCTCTAGCCGCATGGACCCTTCTCTAACTAATGCTACTACTGATTTGTGCCAACCTTTGGTTGTTGAGATACAACATTTTCCACACTCTATTCTTGTTTACAATTCTGTCTCAAAGAGGGCTATTCCACCTTTCTTTGTGGTGGGGACCCTACTGAAAGTATCATATGGATAGTTTTCTACAAGCGAAGAAAAAATAACTCTATAGACTCTCTCTCCTCCCGAGGTTAAGGGTGAGTTATCTACCCATTCTTGATGCAGATTAGAAATTGTGCTAGTAGTTTGTTGTTAATGGTCTTTCTTGACCTTGATGTAAATAGTTGTTCTAGACAAATCTTAACTTATGGGATGTAAGGATCAGCCACCTTACTAGGTTTCTTTAATAATAAAAAACACATAATATAATAATGACTATTAAAAATTAGTTTAATTATAAATTATTCTAACCATTAATCTTATTTAATTATAACCCTAATCATAATTATTAATGAATGTTAGACTAATAATAAATTTTAAATAGATATTATTATTATATTATAATTTTTTAAGTTAAAAATATATCTTATATATGTTCTAACCTTAAAAGTAAATAATTATATAATTTGTTTGAATTGATAAATAGTTGGATAGGCTAGCACCTTTGTATTAATATTAAAAGAGATTTAGATTATGGCAGTATGCCAAGAGGCCTTCCATGGCCAACTCAAAAAGATCTATCTACCTTGTTGCCTTATAAGCACCTAGTGTTAACAATCCACAAGACATTACTGTTAAAAGCACCTGCACTTTTCAAAAACATCTTCCTACACCTATCTTAGACCCATCAAAATTGGGTACAATTACAGTGCCAACCCATCAAATTTGGGTATTGTATACCATTAGACAAATATTGTTGTTTCATGTATACAAAGGTATAGACCAAAAAATTCAAACACCAGAAATAAAAAAAAACTATTTCACCTTCATCACCACCCACACACAAAATTGCCATGTTAGTTATCCTCTAAAGGGATCCCTTCTATTTCTTCCATCATGCTTGTAGCCAAGGCCCTTGCCACCACTGGGCACTCTGAAATAGATAATTTTCAGCCTCCTTATTGCTCTCATCTACCCCAATGTATATTCAAACCAGAAGCCTCTCTACCATTACATACCTCTGGAGACTATATGTTGGCCACAACAAAGAGTTAGTAACATAGAGGAGGAAACCCAAAATTTTCTTCCTCACTAGGCGACTGGAAAGGAAAAGATCCTCGACCAGAATTTGAACAATACGGAATTGTTTCATTGCTCTCCCCTCCCTTATATTCATGTAATAATTGTGGGTCATGGGAATCTCCAACCTATCATCCAGGTTGTCCAAGATCTAGTTTTGGATTTACCTCATATACTTTTATTCCTTCTAACTACCAATTTTTCCAACTCATATGTTTCCTCATTCCTCTCGTGGTAGATGTGACTGATTTGTACTCTTTTATCTCAATCAGCAAATTTGAGATGGGGTCTAGCCACCTTTATAGCTCCCATCTCGGCATCTAATTTTTTATTATGGCATTTATTACTATCAATGAATCCCCCTTTAGGTGGAATCTCTCCAAACCTAATGCCTTTCCCAACTCCATCCCTCTCAGACCCGCTTTGAATTGTGCTACATTGTTTGTAGTTTCCCCAATATATTATGCACTTTTTCCTATTACTTTCCCAATTGAGTTTATGACTACACAAGCAATGTTGGAGGGACCTAGATTTCATAGTGAGGTACCATCAAAATTTAATTTGGTCCATCCCGCCTCTGGATTACACCATGTTGTTTCCTTTCTCCTAGCCTATATAACACTTTTCTAAAGTGAATCTAGATCTTTGGGTACAATCAGTCCAATTAAAGTCTTCATCAACTCATTATCCTTATTGGTGAAAGTTTTGTTTTTCATGAGGATCCACTTTGCGGCTTCATTGGCTAATTATACAATTAAGGCCTCAATTTTTGTGAATAATACTTCCCTTGGCATTTCTTGGTACTTGAAAATCCTACAATTTTGTTCCTTCCAAATCTCCCAGCAAATGGCAGAGGGAACTATCTATCAAATACTACAAAAAAACTATTGTGAATATTATTCAACCAAGATAGGAACCAATCTTGCAAGTGGGGGGTGTTATAGTCTGAAAATTTATTTTTTTCCTAACTATCCTCCAATAATACTTTGCATACAGGTAGGATCATAGCAAGTGTTCAACTGTTTGAGTACTAATTTTACATAGAATGCACCTGTTAGGCCCACTGAATCCTATTTTTTTCAATCTATCTTGAGTCAAGATTCAAATTTTTATAGCTAACCAAGAGAAGACTCCTACTTTGGTGAGAATATGTTTCCCCCGTAGATGTGTTTTGGGCCATTTTTCATTGCTTTCTACCTCCTCCTTTATTTTGTATCCAATCTTCACCTTATACTCCCCATCCACTGATGCATACCATCTAAGTTTGTCCTATGCATTTGAAGGACAAATGATTCTATCCCTAAATATGGTGGAAATAAATTATTTCTTCTCTTGTGGGTAATTAATGTTCTCCAAATAATTCCATCACCATCTATCAATTCCATCTATTCTAACCACCCTACTATAAATACTCACTTTCTTCCCCCAAAATCTTAATGTTTCTCTTGTTATATCCTACAGGGGGTGATGGCATAGTTTTGGATGTCCATCCCATGTGTCCTCCCAAAAATAAGCCATCTCTCCATTAATTATTTCCCAAGTTATGTGTTTGGTTATAATATCTCTTCTATCACATATGAAGTTCCATATTGTTGATCATTGCGGGGGGCTTTTGGTCCTAATTATCCTAATGGGGTCATTTGAGCCCAAATATTTCCAACGGAGCTACCCATTTCTAATCACTTTTGAACATCATCCATACTAATTTTGCACCCAAAGTTGAGTTCATCATACTTGTAGAAGTCTAAAATCGTCCTTATATTAATTTAATTAATATTTCCATAACATTAAAGTTAATTTTTAGTTAATTATATTTGTTATATTCTCCTATCTATTTAATTAAATATGATTCACCTTCATAATATTTAAATCTTAATTTAAATATTATTCCCCCTGTTTAATGTATTAAATCTTATTTATATACATTTCCCTCATTTATCCCTTTTAAATAAATTTATAATTTATTTATTCCTCCACATGACTTAATTCTACTAAACCACAATTAATCTAAATCTAATTTGGATTAAACTAATTTGAACCTAGATCCTACCCTACCTCACATCACTCTCACCAAATAGACCTACTCACTAATTAACTAAGGTTAATTAGGCTAATTTCCTTATTCCTACACATATTAGTCCTAATTATTTGCTCACACGTGTGAGAAAATTTCCAAAAATTGACTTTTCAAAATAATCCTAATTTGGTGCCAACAAAGTTTCTTACAACATTGATGACACTTTCTTACACTTTCTAAAAGTGTTTTATTGGACAAAAACTCTTACACCTCTTACAAGATCCTTCACATGTGTACTTTAAGTACACCTTGACCCATCACATCACAAGTTGTTCACACATGTGTGAGAAAACGTGGCCTCTTGCATGGATTATGTGTCCCTCATGTGGCACCTATGTGGATGCCACATGAGCTCCACCTCATCCAAGCCCTCTCCTTCCTCCTAAAAATCTATAAATAGAGGCCACTGCCAAGAGAAAATCATCTTCATTTTTATGCATTGTTATCATGCTAGTTTAGCTCTAGAATTCTTAGTTCATGTTTATGTTTTATGCTCTTAATTTATTTTGAGAATCTAGATATTACATCTTAGGTTTAATTGAATGAATCTATTTTCTTAGCTTAGATCTTCCATATCATCTTAGTAGTAGTGTTTGCATCTTTCTCAATGGTGAAAACTTGAGACAAGTTCCTTATACTTGTTCTTGAGTTATTAGCTCATCTGTTTCATGAATTTCAAGTGGGATTTTAATATTGTGTTGGGAGAGCACACCCACATACTTTTCTAAGAGAAAATCAACAAGGCATTGGTCCCCTTATTCAGCTCATCAGAAGTTGTGATGGAATTCTTTGTTTTAGAGTATGTTTAGACATGTTAGTGTGTTTTATTGATTTATATCTCTAACATTTCTATATCTGAGCATGCTCCCAATAGGTAGGTTTCTAGTACATACAGTTTTGCACACCTGGTGGGACCCATGTCCCTTAATTTTCTATTTTCTGACAAATTTTGTGTTTTTGTCATAATTCTAGAAAGTTTTTATGTAGAGCCTTCTCCACGCGCTCTGATTCGTCCGTTCATGTTTCTATACTGTCGTCTGCATAGATCACCATCTGTGCAGATCTTCTATCTGCGCCGGCAGACAGCCGTCTCCGCCTATCCAAAAAAAGACTTAGTTAAAACCTGTTTTAAAATGTTTTCTACTAAATTTTGAGGTTTCTAACTCTCGGGTTTCTGACAGGGAGTCAATATTTAAGAGTTAAATGTTGTAAAACATTAGTAAAAACTAAATATTTCTGTTTACTATGTCTTTTTTTCAACTGACTGTCTATGTTTGGTCGTCTGTGTAGGTTCATTACCATCTCCACAGATTTATGTTTGCACTCTGCAACCGCCGTCTGCAATTTTTGGATCTTGTGACAGGTACTAGTTTCTATTTTTTATAGACTATCGTCTGCACTCTGACTTTACCGTCTGCGCAGATCACCGTCTTCACTCTGACTCTACCATCTACACATATTTGTTGTGATTTAATATTGTTTAGTAGATTTTAGGGTTACTAATATTTTTCAAGATTTTGCAATACCGTTTCTGAAGACAGACATCAAAACTACTAAATTTTTGTGCTTGTAGGACGATTGAAGAATACATAAAGTCAAAAACTACTCACGTTTGTTTTGCAAGTTGCCTTGAAAGAATTCAACCAAATGATTGTGTTTTTTAACATAATCTTTTATTTAGGCACCTAGATTAATTAGGAGATTTTTTTTGTATGATTCAAAAAAAACATTAGGAGAGTATGTTCTCTTCCTTTTTGGAAGATAAAAAACCTAGACATGTTTATTTTGTGTTAAACAAGTAAGTCTTTTGGGAAAGAAAAAGTGTTTGGCATGTTTGGGAGAAAATGACACTGGGTAGGAGAGTATGCTCTTTTCCCCTTGAGGGAAAATTATAAACCTAGACCCCTTTCATCGCCAATCCATGTTTTTAAATTAATCCTTTAGTTGGGCCTACCGGTTGAGGAAAAAATCTCCTAGGAATGACCCACATGAGAATGAGGTGTAAGCCACACCACTCCAACTCACGTTAATCAAATTTACTCCTTGGGGTTAAAGCCTCGGGAGTTAGTTGGCATTTGATCTTATACTCAGCTCTCATCTAACATAAGTGTGGCCTCACAGTCTCAATCACATTTAGGTGACCACTTTTGTCAAGATGCTCTATGGGGCTATGCGCCTAAATTGTGCTTGAGCGGGCATAGAGGATACAATCGAATGGAGACCCTTAATAAGCACTCTAGGCATAGAAGCTACCCGATTCACCTCTAAATGTTGACTTATTATAGTGAAAGGAGAGGGAATATTCTCCCCCCAATATTTTCATCATACGTGTCCCATGGTATTGTGTTTCGAAAGAGATCTTCATAGCACGGAAACAATACCTCGAAAAAGGCAAAAACATGGGCACCCTTCCAGGGGTGACACTGCTATGTGAGCCAAAGGACTACTAATAAATGAGCCTATAATATTTCATGTGAAGCCAATTCCTTAAGGTAGCTACTATTTGTACTATCTTTGTTGTGTTAAACCACGCAAAAACATAAGTGGCTTAAAAGAGACACTTAAACATACACAAATGAAATATCAAAATTTTATGAAAATTCCCCAAAGTCAGACTTGCTTGTATCCCTTAAGGTTTCTTTGTCCCTTTTTGGATTGTTTTCAAGACACATTTTGGTTATTTTCTTGTTTGATTATGCTAAAATTGGTTCTTTCCATTGAGCAAATCCACTAAAGATCAAATTGAAATAAAAAATCTATCCAAAACATCAAAAAACTACCATAATTACAGACTTCCATCTTTTCTCTAGAGTTGACATCTTTGTAGATCGCCGTCTATGCAGATCACCATCTAAGCATATCATCATCTGCGGCTGAGACTGTCATCTCCTCTTGAAAATAGTGAGCTTCAAAATCTGTCAAAATCTTCAAAATTTGGTCTCCTATGGGATTTTAAAACTATTTGTCCTGAAACATTCAGTCACCCAGTCAAAATGATATTTTTTCCCATATGACATGACCAGTTCCAAGAAACACAAGAAGGTTAAGATTCCAACACCTTCATTTTATCAAGAACAGAAAGAGACCACTCGCAAATCTAAAGAATATCAACACATTTCCACATCCATCAAGAAAGAAATTGAGTATTGCGAGAAAATTGACAAGATCATGTACAACAAAAAAATTTGCAATTTCATGGCCAAATATCCTATCAATCATGCCTTTGTCACCCTTGAGAAATATGATTAGACAAGCCTCTTGTTTCTAAATTTACTTCTTCAATTCTTCCATCATCATCAAACATCATTCTTCCTCTTGGAGCACTAGATCAAACCTCTTTACATCAAATCAAATCAAAATCAAATCAATCCCTTTTAGGTTGAAAGACCTTAATCAAAAGTATTACAGACTTTCATCCTCAAACAAATACAAAATTGCTTGTAGACCATTAGTCTGTCTCAAGTAATTTAAATCCATTAGTGATATCCCATTTTGCTTGAGATCACAAGTCTATCTTCAAGTAGAAAAGATATCATTTAATTCTTTTGTGTTTGTATCATCACAAGGTCTTGTTATACCTAGGTATTGTTCCAAAAACCTTTAAGTCAAAATCAATCATCAATCAATTTGAATCAATCATCAATCAAATCAATTTTTATTCAATCATCAATCAATCCAATCAATCTAATCAAAATCAAATCAAATCAAATAAAAAATCAGATCTTTGTTTTATTCCCTTTCATTTCTCATGTTCTAGTCTCCCATTCTTCTAAGTCTCCCATTTTATGGTAGTTACTTGATCCCAAGCTAGAAACATGAGGCGTGCAACACTCAACAACACTACCTATGAGGCGAATCCTTTTGCCCATCAATTCTTTCAAGGGCATGCAACTCAAGTTGATGACATAACCAATGAACCTAAAGAAACCGAGTTAGTGGATCAAGAAGAAAGACCTACACAAGTGAACTATTTTATTAGATATCCATATAATTAGAAATGGTTGAAAAAGCCATTAGTCAAAACAGTGGTGAAATATTCTTGAATCTCATTCAAAATGGCATCACAGTGCCTGCCGACTTTGATGAATCGCTCCTTACTTTAAACATCACCAAAGCCGCAGCTGCTACCGTAGCCATGGCTTCCAATTCAAATGATACATTATCATGTGATACCGGCAAAGGAGCTGTTAGTGAACCTTCCACATCAGTACCTATACCAACACATGTATCAACAACTACATCATCAATCCAATTGACACAAGAACAAATTCAACAGATCCTAAGCATTTTTCCAAATATTACTGTGCACAATAGCACTCACACGACAATGGATATCACTCAAGGAGAAAGTGCTAATGTCAACAACATAGGGCAGATTTCCATGCCTTTTCTTACATCATCTATGTTTTAAAAAATAGGCATGAAGACATCCACAACCAACACATCTAGAGCTTATCAATATATACCCCCTCCTACTGTTGGTATGACCTCCACTAGGTTTTTAGCTACACAATTTGGAGGATGAGGAGCTTATGTGTCACCATTTACTCTGCATAATGCTCCAAATATATCCCAACAAGTTAATGAACTCAAAAATCTTGTGCATTGCTTACAGAATGTGGGCAAAAAGGAGTTTTCTTTTGAAGAGATTTGTCCCTATCCATTTGACAAGTCCATCACAATGCAACTGTTCCCCCCAAACTTTGAGATGCCTAAATTTGAGAAATAAAAAGGTGAAACATGTCCTCTACAACATTTTAAAGAATTCTACATCACATGTCAAGAAGCCTCCTATAACAAAAATTATCTAAAAAGACTCTTCACTAGGAGTCTTGGAGGTGCATCTTTGGAATGGTTCATGGCCCTTCCTTATGGATTAATCTCTACTTTCTCTGATCTGGCAGAGAAGTTTTTTGGACAATATTCGTATAACATTAAGCATCAAGCAACACTCAACGATTTGTGCAATACTAAACAAAAGAATGGAGAAACCTTTGCTAGTTTCTTACAATGATGGAGACATATTGCAGATTGCATGCCATGGAAAATACCTGATAGTCACTTAATTGACATCTTCAAAAAGAACTTGATCTCTAAGATGTCATTCCAAATGAAAATGGATTCACCTGAGACCTTTGAATCCCTTTTCAAGAAGGGAAAAGACATTGAAGATGGCCTTTTACAAAAAGGTAGCATCAAACATTATACTCCTTCCAACAATGATAAACCAAAATTCTGGAGTAAAAACAAAGGAGTTGTCAATGATGGAGTGATTGATGCCAAGCATGTTCAAAATATTCAGGCATCCAACAATAATAATCAAACTAATCACAATAACAATCTGAATCAAAATCATAATCGCAACAACAATTAAAATCAAAATCAGTATCAAAACAACAATCAGAATAACAATCAGCAACAACTGCACAACCAATCATATTTAATCCCTCATAACAACAACAACAACAACAAAAACAACAACAACAACAACAACAAAAACAACAACAACAACAACAACAACAACAAACAACAACAACAACAACAATGATAATAATAACAACAGTCGGCAACAACGACAATTCACAACATTAGCAGAACCCATAGACGTGATCTTTAAACAACTTACAGATCAAGGAATGATAATCTATCCAAACACATGGCCTTTTGATGAGAATTAACCTAAACCCGCTTGGTATAGAGACAATGAATATTGTTATTATCATCGCATCAAAGGACATGATACCATGAAATGCATGAAGCTCAGACACTTTAGGCAAGATCTTATTGAAGATGGAAAAATCAAAGTTGAAAGCCAGAATGCAACCTCATCAAATGCAATACTTAAAGTCTACAATCATCCCTTCCCACAGCACAATCAAAACAATGCATCCAATGTAATCCCATATGATTACTCTACCAATACTATCACAGGAAATGATCGAACATGTGGGAGTCTAGAAGAAAATGATATCTTTGGGTTTGATGCTCTTTGTGGTCACATTAAATAATATGACACACATGTTAACACCATAATGTTAATCTCTAAGTTTTTTTGATGATTAGTGACCAAAACTTAGTCATTCACTTAGGCAGTTTTTAGTTGGCTATCACTGTGGCCGAGCTAAAACTATGCAAGGCCGAGCAACATTGCTGAGTAGTATTCAGGTTGCTGAGTAGTATCATGCCGAACTGAGTAGGATACTCAGTGATGAGTGAAAGAGATGTTAAGTGCCAAGCAGAACAAATTTTGTATACATGTCTGGAATGATTCAAACTTCAAGGATAAGTGTTCAGGCTGACTTATATAGTCTTTTTGGGCGGACTTATGTATGCATTTAATATTTTCCTATGGAGTTGGTTATGCATTTAATTATTTTATCTTATGCATGATCTATTGTAATCATTAATTGTATACCTTCAAGGTATGGGTAATAGATCTTGATCATTGATTTAGATCTCGCTATTAGACTTGAATAGATATATAAGATTGCTTCTAAACCCTATTTTGTAAGCATGTGGAGAGAAGTGGTGACTGCATTTTTGAAGTGAAATGCATAGAGGGTTATTTTATTAAGAAGCAAAGATCAAGTAGAGTGATAGCACAGTGAATGGCAGAGTAAAGTTATATCAGATTGTGAGATCATAGAAGGTACTGGAAAGAGGAGATCCATCATCAGCATCTAAGTGCATAATGAAGGATCAATACTTGAGACATTCTAATCATTGTATCAGGTGAAAA